>JXCR01149069.1:196424-264353 GCA_002079205.1 Phalaenopsis hybrid cultivar
GTAATATTTTTAAAAAATTTGATTGACTACAAAGCTATAAAAATTTATAATCAATTAAAAATATTAATTAAGAAAATAGAATAAAATTTATTAAATTATATTCAAATGATATTTTAATATAAATAATAATTTTTAAATCTTGTCGAAGCCTTAGCATCTTATGGCTACGAGATTAAGGTTGTGCAAACAATTTTTTATTCGTGAACAACTCGTGTTCGGCTGGCTAAGCAAACGAGCCGAACACAAACATACTTTTTGAACTCGAAAAATAAATGAGTCGAACACGAGCAAGTTTACACCCCTAACTCCATGCTTAGAGTGACATGATCTGGTGTGATTTGGAGCTTATAAGTTGTTACGTTCCATAATGAGGGCATATCAAAAGCATCAAATGTATGTACGTTTTATTCGAAGTTAAATTCAAAATTATTTAAACGTTACAAAAAAAAAAAAAAAAAATTGCTAGCAACCATAACGAAGAGAAAAAGAAGGAAATCTTGTGACCAATCATTTATAAATTTTGTTGAGATTTATGTAATATAGAAAATTTTACATAGTGAATTATCTGAATAAGACAAGTATATATTATCTTTTCAAAAACTTTAAAAAGTTAATCTTAAGACATTAGTTATACTTTATAAGATAAATAAGATGTATATAGCTTATTAAGAGGAATTTGAATATTTTTTAGCTTGGGCAACAACAATTGCAATATATAAATTTGATGAGTTAGGTATCACTTGGTTAGTTCATTACAAGTCTTGTGAATGGCGACCCTTCCATTAATCTGGCTATTTTATGTTGGGTCTGGCGGTTCATAACAACCTAAGCTAACTTGATTAAATTCATGTCGACTTAGGCATATTCATGTCATTGAACCTCCGAGGTATTTAGACATTCATTTTATTTCATTATTACTCTGAATCTGTGAATGGATAAGTCGCTAAGAAATTATCTTAATTATGCATGAATTTCAATGCACATCGGGACCGAGATGTCATCTCCCAAAAGAGTTCTTAAGAGAGGTGGGCAACCCAGGACTTAAATACCGATCTTCGTCCCTACACCTAGCCGATGTGGGATTTTTTGTCCGTGACATTCTTCTCCACCCAATCACGTGACACCTTCGTCATGTATCGGCTCCTCCGAGAGTCTCACTGGACCATGGAGAGTCCTTACACCTAGCAGGTAGTAATCTACTTTGATACCACTTCTCACCTCCCAAAAGAGCTCTTTTGAGAGGTGACAAGTGGTATCAAAGCTCTTCGGGGTGGTGGGCAATCCAGGACTTAAATACTGCTTTTTGGCCTTACACCTAACCAATGTGGGGCTTTTTATCCGTAATAGAGAGCTCCAAATATTTAATTGCATATAATCTAATACAAATGAAATGTCTCGACAAGCTGAGCTAGTTGACATCAAACCTGGTTCGAGCCAAGTCTGAGCGAGCCCAGACCATGCACTTAAAGCATAATAATAACCTTTGGAATATATTTTTAGGGATTAAGGGCCTGTTTGGGGCAGCTGCAACTTTTCAATTACATTTGTGTTGCCCCAGAAAACTACTGTGGGGAAGCTGCTACGGAGAAGCTGACTTCTTGTTTGTTGCAATTTTGTGAAAATAGTAAAAAAGAAAACAACGCTTCAATAGGAAAGCTGCTAAGGGGAAGCTGTTATGGGGAAGCTGCTACAGGGAGAGCATTCAAAAAGAAAACAAAGTTTCGTTTCTCTACCTCATTTCAATCTGATTGTCACAGTTTGTGTGTGTGTGTGTGTGTGTGTGTGTGTGTGTGTGTGAGAGAGAGAGAGAGAGAGAGAGAGAGAGATAAATATACCTCTTTTATCATCACATTGCCTTAAGTGATATCGCAAGTAAATTTTAGTGGCTTTGAATGGAATTACATTGTCTAATTCTTTCTTCTTTAATCTCTCATTTCATAATGTGCGTGTGTAAGAAATATAATTCTCCTATCATTGGAATTTCACAGATGGTACCACTAGTCAAATTTCAGTGGGTTTGAATCACGTTATACATTTTTGCTACTAGTTGTAAGGACACTAGTAAATTTCAATGGCTGTGAATGAAAATATGCATATTTGCAACTAGCTGCGATGCAAAAAAAAGGAGACTCATTATCATACAATGGTCTCATTCATTCTTCTTCTATGATTCATTTCACATTGCATGTGTGTGTGAGTGAGAAATATACTTCTCTTCTCATCAGAATGCCCCAAGCAGTACCACAATTTAATTTCAATTGCTGGGAATGAAAATATGCATATTTGTAATTAGCTGTGATGCTAAAAAAAGAGACTCATTAGTCACATAATTATCTAGTTTTTTCTTCCTCTATGACTCATTTCACAGTGTGTGTGAGAGGAATCTACTTCTCTTCTCATCAGAATGCCACATGTGGTATTATTAGTAAATTTCAATGGCTGGGAATGAAAATATGCATATTTGCAATTAGTTGTGATGCCCAAAAAAAGTGAAACATTGCTCACATAACTGTATCATTCTTTTTTCTTTTATGACTCATGTCACAATGTGTGTGTGAGAGAAATATACTTCTCTTCTCATTAAAATACCACAGATGATTCCACCAGTTAATTTCAATGGCTGAGAATGAAAATATGCATATTTGCAAATAGCTGTGATGCCAAAAAAAG
Organism: Phalaenopsis hybrid cultivar; assembly: GCA_002079205.1. NCBI lineage: Eukaryota > Viridiplantae > Streptophyta > Magnoliopsida > Asparagales > Orchidaceae > Phalaenopsis > Phalaenopsis hybrid cultivar. The sequence goes on from JXCR01149069.1 coordinate 199,095, forward strand.
AGACTCATTAGTCGCATAACTATCTCATTCTTTCTTCTTCTATGACTCATTTCACAGTGTGTGTGTGTGAGAAAAATACTTCTCTTCTCATCATAATGCCATAGAGGGTACCATTAGTAACTTTTAATAGTTGGGAATGAAAATATGCATATCTGCAACTAGCTATGATGCAAGAAAAAGAGAACCTTACTCATATAACTGTCTCATTCTTTCCTCTTCTATGACTCATTTCATAGTGTGTGTGAGTGTGAAAAATATGTCTCTTCTCATCAAAATGCCACAAGTGGTACCACTAGTAAATTTCAATGACTAGGAATGAAAATATAGATGTCTACAACAAGCTATGATGCATAAAAAAAGAGAAACATTTCTCATTGTTGACCACACTTTTGGTTGAGGTCTAGTTTCTTCCATAGAAGCCTAGGATCTAGCCATAGGACTTTCCTGTTGACTATTCCTAGAGGACTAGTGATGGTACCCTTACCAATAGAAATTCTAAACTCTTATTTGCTCATCTTGAGGTTTCACATATTGGTTCTAATCTTTAGCACTTAGTAGGTGGGACCAATATGGGGGAGCTCAAGAGGAGTTCTCATAGGACAGTTTGGCCTTAGGGTTAACCCTGGGTGGTGTGGTCTTGGTCAGTCCTGCACACAAACACTTGCACTTACACTCATAACCTAAATCCTTACCCAAACATGCCTAGCTTGATCTCTTACTCTATTGGAAACTCATGTGGATGGTCCCCTATACCATTAGCCCCGTGCTAGAGTTTGGTTAAGACCAGCACATGGAGGATCCATAGTGGGAATTTCCTTGGTCCAATGGCTCAAATAGGGTGACCTCATGATTAACACTCATGACAGTGTGGATGTTAATTAAGTATATAATAAATAATTATTTAAGTACTTTCTACAATGTTTTAATTTTAATTAAGTATATAATAATCATCATGGCTTGGCATTTTAGGAGTCTGTTCCTCATGACAGTGAGGATGTTTTGTGATTTTTCCAAAGTCAAAAGGCATCTCTACACATGTAACACTAATTTCCAAGTTGGCGTGGTTATTTTGTTTAAAATAATTATATAAATTAAAATATATATCAAAAAATTATGAGACTTATCTTGGTTGGTTTTCTGTAGTTAAAGGACTTCTGGAAAAATGTGAATTAAGCTTTAATACTTATGTAAATTATTGTAATTAATAAATCCTAAAAATTCATAAAAATTAAAAATAAATTTAATATATTTCAAAAATAACAAAAAGCATTTCACACTGTAAATAATGATTATTTTAATTCACTGTAAAGATTTGAAATTTATTTGATTTAATTTGATCACTAAAATGTATTTTCAAGGAAAATGACATTTTTTGCATTAAAATAATTTTAATAAATTAAATATAATTAGAAAAATTATAAAAAGTTGTTTTTATGAATTCCTTGTGATAAGGGACACTTAATAAAAATAAAAATTATTTTTAAAAAAATAATTTATTTTTGAGTCTTTTTTTTAATTTAAAAAAATAAAAAAATAATTAAAGATTTCAAAAATACAAAAATGGTTTAAAATTTTCCTAATCACATCCTAGTCATTTGAGTCATTAGAATATTTTCCTAATTTTTCTAAGTTAAATCTAAATTTTTAAAGGCTAAAAATACATTTTCTCTAATTTTCTTTTAAAGATAATAAAAATAATTTTGTAAAAATAAAAAGTTTATTTCCTTGAGTTCTATGGACTTGGGGAGATTTAATAAAAATATAAAGAGTAATTTTTGTAATTAAAACATTGTTTCTATTTAATTAAATCACTAAAATCAATAAATAATTATAATAATTAAAATAAAATATAAAAAATTATAAAATTTTGTCCAAGTGGTCCTCTAACCTAGGTAAACCTCCAATAATTTTCCCATGAACAAAAAACTTTACTTTGATTATTTAAATAAATTGATATTGAAAATCCTATTTTCTAAGTTAAAATAATTATTTAAATTAAATAAAATTTTGAAAATCACATTTTCTCCTTTGATATGTTAATTGACCCATGAATGGGGTACTCTAAAAATTTCAAAGTCATTTGAATTATATTTGATAAGTTATGAAGTGGAGAGTCCTATGGGCAAAATGGTGATTTTAGATTTTGATGCCTTAATCAAAATTTAGGATTAACTAAGGGGAAAATGGGTAATTTTGATCCTAATAAACTCTTTTGGATGATTAAAACATAATGGATAAAAAGGATAGAAACCAATTAGCCACCTTTTCATAATAAGGGTAAAATGGTGATTTTATAAATTATCATGATTCAGAAGTCAATTAAAATTGGATGTTTATAAAGTTATGGGCTTAAGTTTGGAAGATAATAATTCACTTATTTTAAGCCCTCTAATTGGTGATAGTATAATCTTTTGATAAGAATATATTCCACTTAAATTAAATATTTTGATAATTGCAAATTTACCCATGAAAATTGTTAAGGGCTTGGTAGTGAGCTAGGCTTGATATTTAAATTTGTTTAATGAGGTTTAGAAAATATAAAATAATTGAAAATTAACACCTTTAAACACTACGAGCCCAAATTTAGTGGTGGGTATGAAATCTTTAATGACTTAAACTTGCCTTAGGGGCATTCACTTACATAACTATTAAGTAAAATATCAATTGATTAATTGAATACCCCATTCTCGAGATAATTGAAATATCAGATTCACTGAGCATTTGGTGTATTAATTCACTGAAACTAAAGCTTGGGATGATCAAGTGAACAATATAATAGATTCAAATGAACTCGAAACATTTCAAAAAGGATTTAAAGGTTGTTAGGGATTATTCCCTAAATACTTTTACAACATTTTGGATATTTTGAAGGATAATTGAATTTATTATTCTTTGTTCTAGAAAATCATCCATTAATACCTTTAAGGACTCACCAAGTTATGACTTAGGGTTTGGTAACTATAACTTCATTTAACCTTACAATTTATTTAAATTTCCTGTAAAATTATATATACATGTTGCAAGTTTTAATCTTTCGGAGGGAGCAATGAGAAGATGACATATACGCTTTTACAGTTTTATTTAATTTTTTTCATTTACTACAATTTACTTTGGCTTTAAAATATTATACATGTTTGGTTGTAAAGCTTACTTCACCTACAACATAAAAACAACCTTTTTTTTTTTAAAATCAATCACCTCTTTCGAAATTAAACAAGATTTTCAAAATAAAAAAAGAGCAACTTCATAACACACCCTTTTGAATTTACAAGAGTCTCTCAGATGAGGTAACCCACGGTTGCTAACGAGATCTCCCTGGTTTAAATGAGTTTAACAACTTATTTCAACTAAGTAAATTCAAAAGAAAATAGTGGTACCAGAACGAGGGAACTGTGAGATCCTAACTGGTGTCGCTCTAACCAACTTTAACCCTCCCCCATAATGATTGGACTTAAACTTGTCATTTAAACTTATAGACTTTAGGACTGCTACTTTGCCAAGGAGCTTGCAGCTAACTCTGTGGGCAGCCTTCTACAACAGCATCTACAACAACACAAGGATCTGCAACAACATATATTTCCTTAGAATTAAATAACATATCGTAGGATTTTGAGGTTGTCCACATAGTGCGACATAAATACTCAACTCATCTTTAGGTCTTTGCACAATCATGTTGTGCAATATAAGCCCTAACTCGTTTTAGGATTCCAAGGTTGTCATTCATCACAACCTAAGTTCTCACATCTTTCAAGCTATTTGTGCGACCGTCTCGCATAAATGTAAGCCCTAACTAATAAAATTAGCAGAATTAAACACCTCAATAATTTTCTCCCGAAATTGAAGCCAAATGTTAGGATAGCTTGGGAAGTCATTGAGGTTCTCCTCAAGATCTGTGACAACCCTAATTCTTCTATCTTTAGATTCCATAATAAATGTTCCAAATTTGAGCCTCTCCCATTTGATACTTCTTAGTCTGATCTTTGCAAAGTCATATCCTTTTGAATTCTTGGAGACAATATTTTCTTATATAAATTGAGGTTTTTCTTAAGTGACTTTGGTTATTTAAGATTTAATTGACTGTAGGGGCTTGCCTCTATGGGGAGCTTTAAGAACCCAGGTAATATAAACGTTGTCTAATTGTTTATATTAGATATGTGAACTTGTTGGCTTATATAAATGGTTCACAGGCCATAAAGATTTCTTAAATTTTGTAGTTTATTTAATCGAGCACACCATCAAGTAGTGTATCTATCATTCGAGGTAGATTTATTGCTTGCGGTGTCATGCTAGTTTATTTAAACTATTGTCTATATGAGATTGGTTTGGTCTCATATTTTCAAAATTAAAATATTACCATTTTTCAAAATAAAAAATTACTAGTTTTCTAAAAATCAATATATATATATATATTAGATTAAAACCACGCATAAAATTTAAACCGAGATATCAGCGCGTCGACACTTATATAACTGTCTCTTTCTTTCTTCTTCTATGACTCATTTCACAGTGTGTGTGTGTGTAAGAGAAATATACTTCTCTTCTCATTAGAATGTCATAAATGGCACCACTAGTAACTTTCAATGACTAGGAATGAAAATATGCATATTTGGAACTAACTATGATGCAAAAAAAAAAAAAATAGAGAAACATTGCTCACATTACTATCTCATTCTATCTTCTTTTATGACTCATTTCATAATGTGTGGGTAAGAGAAATAAACTTCTCTTCTCATCATAATGTCATAGGTTGCACCACTAGTAAATTTCAATGCCAGGGAATGAAAATATGCATATTTGCAACAAGGTGTGATGCTAATAAAAAGATACTCATTAGTCACATAGATGTCTCATTCTTTCTTCTTCTATAACTCATTTCACAATGTGTGTATGAGAGAAATATACTTCTTTTCTCATCAGAATGCCACAAGTGGTACCACCAGTTAATTTCAATGGCTGGGAATGAAAATATGTATATTTGCAACTAGCTTTGATGCCAAGAAAAAAAAAGAAACATTACTCGCATAACTGTTTCATTCTTTCTTCTTTGATGACTCATTTCACATTGTGTGTGAGTGTGAGAAATATACTTCTCTTCTCATCAGAATGCCACAGGTGGTACCACCAGTTAATTTCAATGGCTGAGAATGAAAATATGCATATTTTCAACTAGCTATGATGCAAAAAAAAAACATTTCTCGTATAATTGTTTCATTCATTCTTATTTTATGACTCATTTTATAGTGTGTGTGTGTGTGTGTGTGTGTGTGTGAAATATATTTATCTTCTAATCAAAATGCTATAGGAGGTACCACTAGTAAAATTCAGTGGTTGAGAATGAAAGTATACATATTTGATACTAGCTACGAGGCCAAAAAAAAAAGAAAAATAATGCTCACATCACTGCTTCCTTCTTTCTACTTCTCTGTCTCATTTCATAGTGTGTGTGTGGGAGTAATATACTTTTATTTTCATCAGATTGCCACAGGTAGTATCAATAGTAAATTTCAATGGCATGGAATGGTATTATGCATATTTGCTACTAGTTGCGATGTCATTAGTAAATTTCAATGACAGGAAATGAAATATACATATATGAAACTAGCTGTGATGTCAAATAAAAAAGAAAAATATTGCTCATATAACTGTCTCATTCTTTCTTCTTCTATGATTCCTTTCACAATGTCTAATTGTTTATAATAGATATGGGAACTTGTCGGCTTATATAAATAGTTCACAAACCAAGAAGCTTTCTTAAACTCAGTAGTTTATTTAATCGAGCACCACTAACAAGTAGTGTATCTATCCTTCGAGGTAGATTTATTGTTTTTGGTGTCATGCTCGTTTATTTAAAATATGGTCTATATGAGATTGGTTTGGTCTCATATTTTCAAAATTAAAATATTACCATTTTTCAAAATTAAAAAGTACTATTTTTTTCTAAAAATCAAATTTATATATGTTATTATATTAAATTAAAACAACACCTAAAATTTAAATCGAGATATCAGCACGTTGACACTCATATAAATGTCTCATTCTTTCTTCTTCTATAACTCATTTTACAGTGTGTGCGTGTAGGAGAAATATATTTCTCTTCTCATCATTATGTCATAAATGGCACCACTAGTAAATTTTAATGGCTATGAATGAAAATATACATATTTGGAACTAACTGTGATGCAAAAAAAAAAAAAGAGAAACATTGCTCACATTACTATCTCATTCTATCTTCTTCTATGACTCATTTCATAATGTGTGTGTAAGAGAAATATACTTCTATTCTCATCAGAAGGTCAAAGGTTGCACCACTAGTAAATTTCAATGCCTGACAATGAAAATATGCATATTTGCAACAAGGTGTGATGCTAATAAAAAGATACTCATTAGTCACATAGATGTCTCATTCTTTCTTCTTCTATGACTCATTTCACAGTGTGTGTGAGAGAGAAATATACTTCTTTTCTCATCAAAATGCCACAGGTGCTACCACCAGTTAATTTCAATGGCTGGGAATAAAAATATGTATATTTGCAACTAGCTTTGATGCAAAAAAAAAGGAAACATTACTCACATAACAGTTTCATTCTTTCTTCTTCTATGACTCATTTCACAGTGTGTGTGAGTGTGATAAATATACTTCTCTTCTCATCAGAATGCCACAGTTGGTTCCACCAATTAATTTCAATGGCTGAGAATAAAAATATACATATTTTTGACTAGCTACAATGTAAAAAAAAAAATTATCGCATAATTGTCTCATTCATTCTTATTTTATGACTCATCTTATAGTGTGTGTGTGTGTGAGAGAGAAATATATTTCTCTTCTAATCAAAATGCTACAAGTGGTACCACTAGTAGAATTCAGTGGCTGGGAATGAAAGTATACATATTTGATACTAGCTATGAGGCAAAAAAAAAAAAGAAAAACAATGCTCACATCACTGCTTCCTTCTTTCTACTTCTCTGTCTCATTTCATAGTGTGTGTGTGTGGGAGTAATATACTTCTATTTTCATCAGATTTCCACAGGTAGTATCAATAGTAAATTCTAATGGCATTTGAATGGTACTATGCATATTTGCTACTAGCTGTGAGGTCACTAGTAAATTTCAATGGCAAGAAATGAAATATACATATATGCAACTAGCTGTGATCCAAATAAAAAAGAAAAAAATTTCTCACATAACTATCTCATTCTTTATTCTTCTATGACTCTTTTCACAATGTGTGTTTGTGAAAGAGAAATATATTTTTCTTCTCATCATAATGTCACAGGTGGTACCGCTATTAAATTTCAATGGCATAGGATGGTATTATGCATATTTACTACTAGTTGTGAGGCAAAAAAAAAAGAAATACATGCTTACATCACCGTCTCATTATTTATATTTATCTGCCTCATTTCATAGTGTGTCTGTGAAAAATATAATTCTTTTATCATCAGAATGCCTCAAGTGATGCCATAGAAAATTTCACAGGCTTTGAATGAAATTAGACATATTTGCAACTACCTGTGATGCAAAAAAAAGGATAAACATTGCTCACATAACTATCTCATTCTTTCTTCTTCTATGACTCATTTCATAGTGTGTGCGTGTGTGCGTGAGAAATATACTTCTCTTCTTATCAAAATGCCACAGGTGGTACCACTAGTAAATTTCAGTTAGATATATTTGCTACTAGCTGTGAGGACAAAAAATAAGAAAAAGATGGCTAACATCAATGCCCTAGGTGATATCACTACTAAATTTAAGTGGCATGGAATGGAGTTATACATATTTACTACTAGCAGTGAGACAAAAAAAAACTAAGGAAAGATCCACCACATCAAAACCATCACCATACAGAAGCACAAAATAAAAATAAAAATACATCCGAATCTACACAATGCAGAGCAACAAGAAAAAAAAAATGTAAATATAGGGATATAAGATACTGCAATGATATGGACTTCAGCATGTCGGTTAGAGCAGGGGAAGAAGAAGCTCCATGGGAAATAAAAAAGGCAAAAAACAGGAATGCGTGGTGGAAAGAGAGGTATGTGCATAAAAATCTTGAGCATAAATTACCCGACTCGTAATTATGTAAATATTTTTACTCCAAAAGATTGCCAAAAAACTAGACCCAAATTTTATTTAGCGGCTAGTGTGAATAAATGAAATGATCTAAAAATTATATGATAAGCCTTTACACTATGGGTTCTACGCAAGTATAAGTATCATTTCAAGTAATATATGATTTTCCTTAAAAACTTCAATATCAATCCCACGGGAAAAGTTGGTAACTTTTTATATTTGACTAAGAAATACCTTTACTCTAAACGGTAGAATATATTATATGAAAATATAAAAGTTATTCTAGTGAAAAGTAAAGTTTACTAATTCTTACAAGTGCACATAAAAGTAAATGCAGGGATTCAAAAATAAGTAAAATTAGAAAATTCCATATATGTAAAGAGACGTTCTCCTTACAAATAATTCATAATCAGTGTAGGATTGCATAAGCTTAGAAGTTTAACTGATGTATTGTGACAAATAGGAGCAAACCTATTCTTTAAGTCTTCCGAGCAAAAAAAAAACATTGGCTAATCTAAAGTTGGTGTCGGCATGTATAGTTATTTTGGGTAGGTTATAGCCTCTCATTTCTAGATTACCCATTGCCCCCTCTCTATAGTACCTACCAGTGACCCTTAGTTCTAACTCTAGACCAAATTGATAAAAGAATGTAGTCTGTCACCCTATAAACATAAAATCTATGCCCATAAAATCTTATCTCACTATCCATTTATGGTCCACCTCAGGCGATTGATTCCGACTTTCTATATAGTTGTTTATTGCGATGTACGCAATTATATGCTTAATTTCCTTAATAATGATTCCTACTTTATAACAAAACCAAAACTTGATCCAAAGTAAAAGCTATATAAATTTTCCACTACGAAGTAAAAAAGAATACAATTATAAGAGCAATTAAATATGGGATTTTACGCAAGTATGCATATTGTAATCAAGTAATATAGGACTTTTTGATTAAACACCAAATATTTAACCCACAACGAAAACTGACAATATGCAATTTTTTTTTTAAATTATAAAGTTTAGATAAAAAAAATCCTACTTAGCAAAATATTCTTACTTAAACTTAAGATACTATAATAGAAATGAAAATTTGATTCTTTTTGTAATTTTTAATATTTGAAAATAAAGTAAGCAACTAACTAACTTGACTAAATATTTGCAAGATGAAGGCAATATAAGTAAAATATTTTTTCCCTTATCATGAAACAGTAACAAGTATAGAAATTGTGTTGTGGAAATATTCTAAATGTGTTGTTCCAAATAGGAGCAATAATATTCTTTACCTTTAGTAGAGATGCTATAAAGAACATTGGTTAATCTATAGCTTGTTAGTAGAATTCAAGTTGGATGGTTAAAGTGGAGGAATGCATTAGATCTATTGTGTAATAGAAAAAAAACTGCTTAGAATTAATGAAAAAAATTATAAGATGGTAGCAAAGCCTACAATGCTTTATGGCGTGGAATGTTGGCCTTTAAAAGTGAAGCATAAAACTAACTTTTATTGAGATGATATTTCTTAGGCAAATTAGTGGCTTGAAACTTAGAGACAAGTTGTGGAATGAATGTACCTGTGAAAGGGTCAGTCTACCTCCTGTGAGTGAAAAGATTGGAGAGAGTCATTTTAGATGGTTTGGTCACATTAATCGTCGGCCATCTATTTAACATGTTAAAAGAGTAGATACTTTAGTTTTGAACTTTGCTAAGAAAGGTAGAGGTAGACCTATAAAGACATGGGCATGTTGTATAAAAAATGATCTTAATTTATTAGATTTGAATGAAAATATGAAACTCAATAGAATAAAATAGCAAAAAGCGATTTATGTAACCGACCCCACTTAGTGGGATAAAGGTTTTTTGGTGTTATTGTTATATGTGTGAAAATTTTGAAAAGTATGTGAATGAAACTTAAGTGTAAAGAGTGTAAATATGAAAGATTTGAATGAATTTTTTTATGGATTATAAATTTAACCTAGGATAATAAATAAAATTAAGACATCAAACCTATGATGAAAATTGATGGAGAACATCAATTTAGGATAAAAAATCAAATGTAAAAGATTGAGCATAGAATACCTTGATTTTCACATTGACCAACAAACTAGGAGTTAAATCAAATCATGAATTAATTAACAAACTCCATAAAAAAATCTAAAATTCACCAACTTTAATAACGAAAACCACAACTAGGCAGATCAATTTTGAACCTCGGGTTAGCTAACTTAGAAATAAAACTCAGATTTACACATGCCTTAGAATGGTCCATCCTAGAAGCCTAGGTTAGATTATTGGGTACTCCTAGTTAGTGCTGAAGACTAGAACATATAAGACAAAAAACCTTACCTCATTAGAGTATGTAGGTGCCTTATGATGAAGTAACCCATGGTTATTAACAAAGACATCTCGAACCACCTAAGAGTAGTAAGATCTACATTCACCATTGTTATGGCAACATTGCTGACCTCTTATTGTCTTGCTTGTTAATAGCTTAAGGATATTAAGGCACACAAGATGATGGAAAATCATGGGCATCTTAACCAGGGGTGTTATGCTAAAAAGTTAGGTTAGTCCACCCATTTAACCTCCTTATAAAATCTAAGATTATTTTAGGGTTAGGGCTTGGCTTCCATCTAAAAATCCTTCTAGCCTATCTTGCCCTTAAGATTAAGGTTAAACTCCAATCACACCTTAACTATAGATCACATCATAAACTCCAATAAAAAATTTAATATCAAATCATACCAAATCAATTTCAATTAAATCTTTTCAACTCAAATCAAATCCAACCAACCCATGTTTACAACCTCAGTCAATTAAATTTATTGAAGCCTTACTTCAACCTAAAACCACTTTTAAAACTACAAAACCACTTTCAAAACTCTAAAACTTTCAAAACGTAAAAAATATTTTTCAACAACAAAATAATCAAGACCTTTTTCAAGAACAAAAAAAACTTTAAAACCATTAAAACTACAAAACGTAAACTTTTAAGATTTCAAAATCTTTTTCAAACTCAAACTTTAAATTTTTTAAACCGTTTTAAAACTTCAAAAAATCTTACGAATTCAAAAATTAAAGTTTTAAAACCTTGAAAATTTTATAAAACTAAAACCTAAAACGTATTGAAAACTTTTCAAAACTTAAAACATATTAAACTTCCACAAACTTCAAACAAATTTTAAACCTCAAACACACTTTAACTACTCACAAACAAGCTCCAAAACTTTAAACAAACTTCAACCAACTTCAAAAAAACTTCAAATAAATTTTAATAAACTTCAACAAACCTTAAGTAAACTTCAATTAAATCCAAAAAACTTTAATAAAATTTAATAAAACCTCAAAAATTTCAAACCTTCAAATAAATTTCATATACCTTCAAATAAAATATAACAACCTTAAAAAACATTTTTAAAACTCAAAACAGTCAACTCAATTCAAATCCAACCAACTCAAGTGAGTCACTTAAACTAAAAAAAACTCTATTAAATCAAATAAATCCAAATCAAATTCTTCCAAATAAAATCTTTTTTAATAAAAAAATCAATTTTTTTTGAGTAAATTCACAATTCCAATTTTCAGGGCATGTCTTCTTCTTATAGTTAGTCAACCCTTTTCACGGACCTTCATGACACATCATCATTGTGCTATAAGTCCCAACCTTTCAATTCCAATCGAATCCATTCAAACCCTTCCAATGATCAAAGGTCTTGAAATATTAATCTTCAAGACACTTACCATATAATCATGTTTGATATAAACAAGGATTTTATTCGAGAGAGAGCCACAACTCTCGAGATATAATAAACTATGAATTATTAACCTCATTAAGATACTAGACCGCATAATAAAATAAAACTTATATTACCTCCGTTAAGTAGGGAGAAAATTTTTGGTTATGTAGACCCCATAAATCTTAAAGATTTTCCTTATTTGAATGATTAGAACTATTTTAAGGTAATTTTTCTACCCTTCGAGGTAGCATATTATTCTTCAAATGACACGTTTCATCATTTAGATAGAAATCTTTTAAGATTTATGATGGACACAAGAAATAAAACCTATACACCACTTCTTTTCCACCAACACTCCATGGAGAACCAATACAAGAAAATCACCGTATGTTCCACCATGTGCTTAAGATAGTATAGATTCTTGAATATAATTTTTCTTGGAGGGTGGCTATCACTAAGGAACTTGACAAAAGTTCCTAGAGAAACTTTTCATACTTCTTCATCATCACTATCCACTTGACTAGTAGTCAATTATCTTCCTTAGGACCCTTACAATAAACCCCCCACACAATGATCTCCATCTCTAACTCCTCAAATAGATCTGTCAAGGAGGAATCGTCCTCTTCCAACAATGTGACCTTCTCTTTGATGGTTCTAGTAAGTTCCTCGAGTTCTTGTATACTCATGTTATCTTTCCTCGTCACTTTAAGAAGGCACTCGAAAATAGAAATTAGGGATTCATTAGCATTCCATCTAACCATCTAAAGATGAGAAACTTCTGATGTAAGGACATTCAATTTCATCCATACAAAAGAGATAGACAAGAATAAAGAAAATATGACCCCACATAAGTTGTAGGCATACCAAGAGACATAGAGACTTAGAGAACTCCTATCCTTGGTTGGATCTACCAAGGTATATCATCCATACAAAAGAGATAGACAAGAATAAGGGAAAGATGACCCCACATAAGTTGTAGGAATACCAAAACATACAGACTTAGGGAACTCTTATCCTTGGTTGGATCTACCAAGGCATATCATCCACTCCTACTCCATCACACCATCTCCTTTATCCTCTGGTAAACTCGTTTCAATAAAGGCCTCATGCAACTAATTGATTTTCTTTGCTTCCAAGAATACACTCTTTCAGAGGTGCCTTGCCTTTCCACTTACACATTACCTCAAGGCGGATCAGCTCCAGTGCCTCATTCTTGAAGACACCCTCACCCAAAAGATCACTCTAACCCCCAAGAATAGACTGCTTGGTCATACAACTCTACCACTCAAGGTTGATGACCTGTGTCAAGAAAGGTGGAATTTAATTGGCTCCACAGCCACCTAGATTAGATCACTACAGTTCACTTCCATTGGTCAACTCGACTTTGCTCTATCGTGACCAATCACGTCATATAACCTTGTCAGCCATCCATTTTCTATCACTGTTGGTGGATGGAGCAACCCAAGAAAAGTAAAATTACTCGCATTCTTCTTAACATCTCCTATTCTCTTGATAAGAATCAACTTGCCAGTCCCTACTTCTTGAATAACAATAATAGAAGGATAAATTAAATGTAAGTATTCACTCATACTTATTAAATCCATTTCTACTCTCCCCTCTCAACCCTCTTTGGTGAGAGCCTTATTCAACTCTTCATAAGTGGCATCTATAAACGTCTGTTCAACCTCTGTCATGACACCGCATTTGGTCGAAGTAAGCACTTTACCAATAACATGGGTGTCGAGATATTTGGGCATGTTGAGCTTCACACTCATGACCAGGTAAGCTTGATGTAAAAGAGTGTAAGGGGGTTCTGACATAGTTGCCACAGGTATGTAGGCAGAGCTCATCCCAATCCATCAAAATGAAGTAAAACTGGTGCTTCCATTCCTTCAGGGGTAGAGTTGGAAGTGAATCTTACTCCCTAAAGTAAACTGAATGAATCCCTTCAGGCTGATACAAAATGAGAATAGAAAGTTAAAAAATTAAACCGACCAAGGGATGTCCATCTACCAGATGAAAATCACCACAATCATGATAATGGTGATCAAATTTGGCATAACTTGTTTCAGAACAATCCAATAAAGAAGAGGCTAATAGTTCTTTGCAGTGAGGAAGTCTCGGGCTGTTGAAACTGATCTTTGTAAAATAATAGATCATTGCCATAAAAGGTGTTCACCCTTTCACCCCTCTAAGTCCTCATTTGGACAGATGGGGTAAAGATGCATACCATTTGATGATGGTTGACATATGCCTGATCCATCTTTGATAACGTAGGAAAGTTTACCTCAATGAAATCCAGATAGCTGGGGTTAATGGAAGAAGGGGGAGCAAAAGAATATATGATCAATCAAGAGAGAAAAAGATGCAAGTTAAAAATGATAAAGGAACATATCACCATGATCAGAAGCTCTATTATAGAGGGCAAATAAGTCGTATCAACAAAAAATGATGAGGGCAAAAAAAGAAAATAAGGAATGTTAGAGGCATAAGAACCAGATTTGACACCAAAAATCATCTCCACACAAGAATCAAAGCAAATAACTTATTATGAAAATTTATTACAAAATTTCAAACATGAATAATTACATTAATTAGAAGAAATGAAAAGCAAGCACAAGGGTCTATCAAAGTCTTAACTGAGAGATAGTCCTGTCGGATGCTTAAGCATGAACTCCTCTTTTGACTTAAATTGCCCAAATGGTTTGATTCAACATGAGTTTGAGATAATAGAAACTTCTTCCTATGATCCATGAGCTCTTAGTGAAGGATGGCCTTCGACTGCTTTGGTTGGGCAATCTCTTATTCCAAACTGATCATCTAGATTAAAATATTATACATTTTAGTAGCAAAAGCCACATTCATCACATGGATTATAACATTATCAGTTGGGGGATTAATCACCCCGTGAGCTGATCTAAACTCTCTCCTAATGTCCCCCTCTTCCTTCATTAGAGATTCCTTTTCACTGCTAAAAAATTCGACTCAATATGTGTCCCGATCAAGCTCATGGCGATCAACCCCTTTAGTTGTTTGTTTGTTGCAACCCAAGAAAGAGCTTTGAACCTTATTCAAATTTAGCTAGGTTTGTCACTCTACAGAGCGAGAGGACCGAAGGATACTTCACAAGATGGAATGACATCATCAAATGTTGAAACACACACACACACATATAAATTCATTATAAAATTTTTGCTAATTGCTATCAGCCTTTCAAAAAGCTCTAAGATGGCAGCAAGGACGACTCGTCACTTGGTATGCTTAAAGTTGTCTGGACCACAAGTTGAAGATGTGTGCCAGCGATCAAGTCATCCTTCGATGCCTCAACTTCTAGGCGGATAACAATGTTGGTTGCTCGGGTACATGGTAGCATTTTTAAGAGTGACAACATTTATTGGCTCGGGGGCCGCAACAACACTCTTGGTCATCATGGATGAGCCTTCTTGTCTAGAGGACAGATTGACCCTCTTTCATGTCCCACAAGCTGATGTTTCTTCTTTTTGTCCCCACACTTATACTCATTGAATAAGTCACGGAGAAAAACCTGGGTCAAGATGTCACTCTGTGATTGGGTAAAGTCCTCCATCACAACACAACAATAGAACAATCAAACTAAAAAGAAGATTTAGAATTAAATCAAATGAGATCCAATGGCGTTTCATCGTTCTATTTATAAATCAAATGCCCTGAATTCAAGGGAGTAGTTACATTATGAGCATTTAGTTCTAATTCATAGCTAATTGTTAGAGTTTAATTCTCTTATTTTTATCACGACATAACTTTTAGGATACTAAAGAATCGGTGAACTACATATGTATAGTCAAAAAGCAATTGTCCAGTCACAATGTGTTGGATGGTCCAGATTATCAAGAATTTAACGGCACAAAACACATCAATCAATGGATGCCAACCTGAATGAATAAAAATAATAGATTGAGCCACCACACGTAACTACAAGTCGAGAGGTCAAGTTACTGAGATTGAGTGAATCAAGACTGAAAACTCGATACTGCGTGACCGAGATCAAGCACACAAGACCAGTCTACAAAAATGGAGCGCTCGAGGCAGGGACTGATGGTCGAATGATCAAAGGCGAATGCCCAAGGACGAGTAAGTAAAACACTTGTGATCAAATATTAGGAGATGGTCTCCGCAGCCCAACCAAGGGTCAACTTTTTTCAGAATCTCATAGCATGATAACAAATATAACAATGACTCAAGGGACCGACATATCAAAATTTTTGGTCAGGATAATCCTAAATGTCTTTTCATAAAGACCCAACCACTATAATTATATGAAATTAAGTGTAAAGGGTATTCTTCCCTTTTTTGAGACCCTTTTGATCATTTTCCGAAGAAGAATTTTCAATAAAAGTATTTTTTTTTTCTCATTTGGCTCCCCCCATTCCATCTCTAAACACACTCTTCCTCCATTAACGCTCTATCACATTTAAAAAATTTAAATAACAGCACCTTTTATTAGATATGAAAATTTTGAATGATGTACTTGTAAAAATAAACCTTTAGGTGTCAAAACATGTAAATACAAAGGATACCAGTGCCATGCATGTAAAAGCCCCAATTTTCAATAGCCAAGGAAGAACCGCATGCCTGCAAAAGAATTGAAATTGCTCCTCAGCCTCTTTACATTTCTAAGCATCGCCGTTTCAAATTTTTGAACGAGAGATTTTTAATTTAATAAATGATTTCACGATGAAATAATTAGTAGNTTCTTTACATTTCTAATCATCGCCGTTTCAAATTTTTGAACGAGAGATTTTTAATTTAATAAATGATTTCACGATGAAATAATTAGTAGAGCTATTGACACAAAAGCCACATCAGAAATGGACATCACCGGACGACTTTAATCGTACCCCTACAGTAATTAATTATTATCATTAAAGCCGGTCGCATGTCCTCCAACAGATCCAAATGTCATGCAGCTCCCAACACATTATTTTAATTGCAGAAGCTCCAAAGCAGCATGTATAATTTAACCAAAACGTGCAAAAGACCGAAATCATGTCATTCATGCAGCCATCAGGCAGTGCCTCATAAAGCAATAACAAACGACCATTTGGACCCAAAAAAGCAGTTTCTTCAAACGCAGTGAAGCATAATTGGATCAGCTGGAATTTAACACGAAAATAAATAGAGAAATCTGCATGCCTGCCACATAATTCCATATTTACATTTTAAATTTCTAATATTTTTGTGTTAAATTCTTCTATAAGTTTCCTCAAGTGAATTTTTTATGTAATATTAAAACTTAAAGAGTGTTATGAATGTAAATATAAAAGTTTAGGTGCTTGATATGTAAATATATGATATTTGTGTGCATGCANAAAACGTGCAAAAGACGGACATCTCGTCATTAATATAGCCATCAGGCAGTGCCTCATAAAGCAATAACAAACGAACATTTGGACCCAAAAAGGCAGTTTCTTCAAACGCAGTGAAGCATAATTGGATCAGCTGGAATTTAACACGAAAATAAATAGAGAAATCTGCATGTCTGCCACATAATTCCATATTTACATTTTAAATTTCTAATATTTTTGTGTCAAACATAATTTCCTCAAGTGAATTTTTTATGTAATATTAAAACTTAAGAGTGTTATGAATGTAAATATAAAAGTTTTGGTGCTTGATATGTAAATATATGATATTTGTGTGCATGCATGTACCCAAATAAGGTTAAGAAAAAGAAGCATTTGCATAGCACACAATTCTTATATATTTATGTATCTCACACCTAAGCTTTCATATTTACACGTATAGCAATTTGATGTTTTAAACCTATTCTTGAAAAAGGTGCATTTCACTTCTAAAGTGTTAGTAGTGCAATTTCAATTTTACAATAAGAATTGCGAACTGCAGATGTAAATTTCCTACATTGTCAGCGTATCATTTAATAGAAAGCAGAAAATCCCTCAAATCGACTAAAATATTCTTCATGGGATAATTTTTATCTTACAAACTACTAAAATCAGCCATTTTGAGGAGGATTATGGCTACTTCACTTTTCCTTCATATCATATATCACGCACGCATCAGCAGCTGTCTTCATCTGAAGCAAAGAAATGTCGCATTAAAAATTTCATTAACGTGCCAAGAATATTTTTATGTAGCAAACTCAAGGAGCACACATTTATATAAAAAATTTGCAATTTGTGGTTGTAACATGAGCCTTGATTTGAAAGAAGAGAATGATAACAAGTTAGAAGTATTATTTTATCGCAGCATGCTTCTTTTAAAAATTTTAAAAACATAAAATGCAAAATTATAACAATATAAGATTGCTTTGATCTCGAGAGTTTGAATAAAGATGTTGCAGATCGATCATTCATGATATACTCAATTTTAAGACAAAATTTGGAATGAGGCGACAAATCATAATATTTATATTGACATAGATGAGAATAAGATCATGGTGAAGGAAGTTAACATATATATTTTTATGATCTAAAATATAATATCTTTTACAATCAATCTTTTCATGCGAAAGGTAACAAGCTTCAACAGCATTTTAAGTTCTTCATTGTTTGCAACCACCGCATCCATATTGATAAGAAAAATGCTGCTTTTATGTGTTAAGGATGTACGTCCTTTAAAAACGAATTCATGCCCACACACAAGGCTTTTAGTGATCTTGATAGAACCTATGGTAGGCAAATATTAGCATTTGCTGCTCAATATTTGGAAGCTCACATGACAGATAATTAGTACATAGCCTCACCCAGTTATGATGTAAAAGGTCATTAACAAAAACAATTTGTAGCAGTTTGAAAACTGAACTTCTGTGGAAAAATAAATGGGTAATCACCAGTTGGAAAAAGAAAAAAAAATAGAGAGATTTATAGAACAAGGAACTCATTGTCTCGCACAAATGAAACCAGAAAACCCGAACTAGGGCTGCTTGAAACAACAAAGGAATTAATTTCATTTGTAATCAATTTATCTAAGTCATTTAAATAGGGATACGACCGCTAAAAAATAGCATTACCAGAACAATGATATAGTACAGCATCTTTTTTTTTTTCTTAAAAGATATAACCTATTACGATTATTCTTAGGGAAATTTACGTAGATACCAAAAAATTTCTTATTTATTTACCTATGTAACACATAAAATTTAATATTTATATTTATAACAATTTAGTATCATAAATCTATGCATGAAAATGTGTATTTTATATTTAAAAAGTAATAGTGATATTTTTTACCTGATACTAAAGAC
The DNA here is from genome assembly GCA_002079205.1 of Phalaenopsis hybrid cultivar. Classification (NCBI taxonomy): domain Eukaryota; kingdom Viridiplantae; phylum Streptophyta; class Magnoliopsida; order Asparagales; family Orchidaceae; genus Phalaenopsis; species Phalaenopsis hybrid cultivar. Next base: position 218,146 of record JXCR01149069.1, read on the forward strand.
TTGAGTGATGTGCAAGTTAACTATGAAAGTTTAGCTGTTAGAAATGTATATAAGAATTGTGTGTCATGTATGTAAACACCCTTAACTTTTATCAATGATAAGTTGAACACCCACAAATATAGCAAAACAGATTCTTCATAGCATAGACGCCTCGTCTCGAATTCAAAGACCAATGCACTAAAAATCAGAAGTATACTACTGGAGTCAAGACCATTCAGATGTCATGAAAAGACTTGCATTTATTTAAAAGAAATAAATAAATTTAATTCAAATAAATAAAAAAAAAACACCTAAAACTAATAATCAAATATCGAATATTTTAATATTTGGCGCGCTATCAATATCAGAGATGAATGGGTGAGGACAATCTAACGAGTTAATTTATTCTTCAAGAAGACTGAATGCAATGCAAACAAATTCAAGTGCCAACAAACAGAAAAAACATGAATTTGTAAGTAAAATCCTCACCAAAAAAAAGGATAATCATGAACTCCGAACAATCAAACTGCACTTTCATAGATCAAGCATTATTTATCTCAAATAAGATTAAGATTTCCAATGCACATAACAAATAATAAAAGAAAAAAATCATGCAACAAATAAAATCTAAAAGGCAAAATTAGAAATGAGTAGGTTAACGAAAAAAGTAAAATTGATAGATATTAATCCAATATAAAATACTTGGGAGCCTTTTATTAAGAATTAAGGGCTACAATAAAAATCAAGTCACCAATAATTGAAATTCATGCATTTGGCAAAATACTGATTTTAGCAAAATTTGATTAAGAAAATCACAATTTCAACCAATAATGAATTAGTAGAGAAATAAGTGAAGAAAGCACAAAAGAAGATGAAAAAAATGAAAAAATAGAAAATAAGAAGAGAAAACAAAAAAGAAGAAAAAACAGAACACCAAAAAAGCAATATCGANAATGGCGGTAAGGACAAGTCATCACCTGGTATGCTTAAAGTTGTCTGAAATACAAGTTGAAGACGTGTGTCAGCGATCAAGTCGTACTTCGATGCCTCAACTTCTAGGAGAATAACAATATTGGTTGCTCGGGGTACATGTAGCATTTTTAAGAGTGACAACATTGATTGGCTCGAGGGCCGCAACAACACTCCTGGGTCATCCTAGATGAGCAGATCGAGTCTCTTCCATTTCCCCTTAAGTTGATGTTTCTTCTTTTTGTCCCCACACTTATACTAATTGAATAAGTCACGGAGAAAAACCTGGGTCAAGACGTCAGTCTTTGATTGGGTAAACTCCTCCATCACAACACAACAATAGAACGATCAAATTAAAAACAAGACTTAGAATTCAATCAAATGAGATCCAATGAAGTCTCATCAATTTATTTATAAGTCAAATGCTCTGAATTCAAGCGAGTAGTTACGTTATGAGCATTTATTTCTAATTCATAGCTAATTGTTAGAATTTAATTCTCTTATTTTTATCACGACATAACTTTTATGATACTAAAGAATCGGTGAACTACATATGTATAGTTGAAAAGCGATTGTCCAGTCATTATGTGTTGTATGGTCCAGATTATCAAGTATTAGACGGCACGAAGCACATCAATCAATGGAAGCCAACCTGAATGAATAAAAATAATAGATTGAGCCGCCACACGTAACTACAAGTCGGGAGGTTGAGTTACTGAGATTGAGTGAATCAAGGCTGAGCACTCGTCACTGCATGATCGAGATCAAGCGTCCAAGACCAGTCTACAAAAGTGGAGCTCTCGAGGCAGGGACCAGAGTCAGTGATGGTCGAATGATCAAAGGCGAATGCCCAAGGACGAGTAAGCAGCCACAACCGTGATCAAATATTAGGAGATGGTCTCCGCAACCCAACCAAGGGTCAACTTTTTTTTGAATCTCATAGCATAACAGCAAATATAACAATGACTCAAGCGACCGACACATCAAAATTTTTGGCCAGTATAATCCCAAATGCCTTTTCATAAAAGACCCAACCACTATAATTATATTAAATTAAGTGTAAAGGGTATTCTTCCCTTTTTTGAGACACTTTTTATCATTTTCTTCAGAGGAAGAATTCTGAATAAAAGTTTTTTTTTTTCTCATTTGGCTCCCCCCATTCCATCTCTAAACACACTCTTCCTCCATTTACGCTCTATCACATTTCAAAATTTTAAATTACAGCACTTTTTATTAGATATGAAAATTTTGAATGATGTGCTTGAAAAAATAAACCTTTAGGTGTCAAAACATGTAAATACAAAGGATACCAGTGCTATGCATGTAAAAGCCCCAATTTTCAATAGCCAAGGAAGAACCGCATGCCTGCAAAAGAATTGAAATTGCTCCTCAGCCTCTTTTACACTTCTAAGCATCGCCGTTCGAAATTTTTGAACGAGAGATTTTTAATTTAATAAATGATTTCACGATGAAATAATTAGTGGAGTTATTGGCACAAAAGCCACACCAGAAATGGACATCACCGGACGACTTTAATCATACCCCTACAGTAATTAATTATTATCATTAAAGTCGGTCAATAAGCATGTCATCCAACAGATCCAAATGTCATGCAGCTCCCAACATATTATTTTAATTGCAGAAGCTCCAAAGCAGCATGTATAATTTAACCGAAACGTGCAAGAGACCGAAATCATGTCATTCATGCAGCCATCAGGCAGTGCCTCATAAAGCAATAACAAACGAACATTTGGACCCAAACAAGCAGTTTCTTCAAACGCAGTGAAGCATAATTGGATCAGCTGGAATTTAATACGAAAATAAATAGAGAAATCTGCATGCCTGCCAGATAATTCCATATTTACATTTTAAATTTCTAATATTTTTGTTTCAAACATAATTTTTCTTCAATAAGTTTCCGCAAGTGAATTTTTTATGTAATATTAAAACTTAAGAGTGTTATGAATGTAAATATAAAAGTTTAGGTGCTTGATATGTAAATATATGATATTTGTGTGCATGCATGTACCCAAATAAGGTTAAGAAAAAGAAGCATTTGCATAGCACACAATTCTTATATATTTATGTACCTCACGCCTAAGCTTTCATATGTACACGCATAGCACTTTGATGTTTTAAACCTATTCTCAAAAAAAAGGAGTATTTCACTTCTAAAATGTTAGTAGTGCAATTTCAATTTTACAATAAGAATTGCGAACTGCAGATGTAAATTTCCTTCATTGTCAGCGTATCATTTAATAGAAAGCAGAAATCCCTCAAATCGACTAAAATATTCTTCATGGGATAAGTTTTATCCTACAAACTACTAAAATCAGCCATTTTGAGGAGGATCATGGCTTCTTCACCTTTCCTTCATATCATATATCACGCACGCATCAGCAGCTGTCTTCATCTGAAGCAAAGAAATGTCGCATTAAAAATTTCATCAACGTGCAAAGAATATTTTTATGTAGCAAACTCATGGAGCACACATTTATATAAAAAATTTGCAATTTGTGGTTGTAACATGAGCCTTGATTTGAAAGAAGAGAATGATAACAAGTTAGAAGTATTATTTTATCGCAGCATGCTTCTTTTAAAAGTTTTAAAAACATAAAATGCAAAATTATAACAATATAAGATTGCTTTGATCTCGAGAGTTTGTATAAAGATGTTGCAGATCGATCATTCATGATATACTCAATTTTAAGACAAAATTTGGAATGAGGCGACAAATCATAATATTTATATTGACATAGATGAGAATAACATCATGGTGAAGGAAGTTAACATATATATTTTTATGATCTAAAAAATAATATCTTTTACAATCAATATTTTCATGCGAATAAGGTAACAAGCTTCAACAGCATTTTAAGTTCTTCATTGTTTGCAACCACCGCATCCATATTGATAAGAAAAATGCTGCTTTTATGTGTTAAGGATGTACGTCCTTTAAAAACGAATTCATGCCCACACACAAGGCTTTTAGTGATCTTGATAGAACCTATGGTAGGCAAATATTAGCATTTGCTGCTCAATATTTGGAAGCTCACATGACAGATAATTAGTACATAGCCTCACCCAGTTATGATGTAAAAGGCCATTAACAAAAACAATTTGTAGCAGTTTGAAAACTGAACTTCTGTGGAAAAATAAATGGATAATCACCAGTTGGAAAAAGAAAAAAAAATAGAGAGATTTAAGGAACAAGGAACTCATTGTCTCGCACAAATGAGACCAGAAAACCCAAACTAGGGCTGCTTGAAACAACAAAGGAATTAATTTCATTTGTAATCAATTTATCTAAGTCATTTAAATAGGGATACGACCGCTAAAAAATAGCATTACCAGAACAATGATATAGTACAGCATCTTTTTTTTTTCCTTAAAGATATAACCTATTACGATTATTCTTAGGGAAATTTACGTAGATACCACAAATTTCTTATTTATTTACCTATGTAACACATAAAATTTAATATTTATATTTATAACAATTTAGTCTCATAAATCTATGCATGAAAATGTGTATTTTATATTTAAAAAGTAGTAGTGATATTTTTTACCTGATACTTCACTGCCTGATGGCTTTATGAGGCACTGCCTGATTATTGCTTTGGTCTTTGAATTCGACTTGAGTTATACATCGTTTTTCTGATTATTGCTTTGGATCTTCTTATTTATAGTGCATTGGTCTTTGAATTCGACTTGAGTGATGTGCAAGTTAACTATGAAAGTTTAGCTGTTAGAAATGTAAAAATATAAGAATTGTGTGTCATGTATGTAAATACCCCTAACTTTTATCAATGATAAGTTGAACACTCACAAATATAGCAAAATAGATTCTTCATAGCATAGACGACTCGTCTCGAATTCAAAGACCAATGCACTAAAAATCAGAAGTATACTACTGGAGTCAAGACCATTCAGGTGTCATGAAAAAACTTACATTTATTTAAAAGAAATAAAAAAATTTAATTCAGATAAATAAGAAAAACACCTAAAACTAATAATCAAATATCGAATAATTTAATATTTGGTGCGCTATCAATATCAGAGATGAATGGATGAGGACAATCTAACGAGCTAATTTATTCTTCAAGAAGACTGAATGCAATGCAAAAAAATTCAAGTGCCAACAAACAGAAAAACGATGAATTTGTAAGTAAAATCCTCACAAAAAAAAAAAGATAATCATGAACTCCGAACAATCAAACTGCACTTTCATAGATCAAGCGTTATTTATCTCAAATAAGATTAANGTTTTTTATATAATCTATAAAGCGTGCGAAACAAACGGGTAGGCGGCGTTTTTGAAAACGCCGCCGCACTTATAAGCTGCCCCAAACAGGCCCTTATTCTTCAAGAAGACTGAATGCAATGCAAACAAATTCAAGTGCCAACAAACAGAAAAATGATGAATTTGTAAGTAAAATCCTCACCAAAAAAAAAGGATAATCATGAACTCCGAACAATCAAACTGCACTTTCATAGATCAAGCGTTATTTATCTCAAATAAAATTAAAATTTCCAATGCACATAACAAATAGTAAAAGAAAAAAATCATGCAACAAATAAAATCTAAAAGGCCAAATTAGAAATGAGTAGGTTAACGAGAAAAAAGAAAAATTGATAGATATTAATCCAATATAAAATACTTGGGAGCCTTTTATTAAGAATTAAGGGCTACAATAAAAATCAAGAAAGTCACCAATAATTGAAATTCATGCATTTGGCAAAATAATGATTTTAGCAAATTTGATTAAAGAAAATCACAATTTCAACCAATAATGAATTAGTAGAGTAAATAAGTGAAGAAAGCATGAAAGAAGATGAAAAGAATGAAAAAATAGAAAATAAGAAGAGAAAACAAAAAAGAAGAAAAAACAGAACACCAAAAAAGCAATATCGANGAGAGAAGATGAAAAAAATGAAATAATAGAAAATAAGAAGAGAAAACAAAAAAGAAGAAAAAACAGAACACCAAAAAAGCAATATCAAGTTTGGATAAGTCTCCTGAAAGTTTTGAAATCTCTAATTTGAATAAAGAACTTAATCTCATATTTTTGAAATGATGCATATAGAGAGATGGGACATAAAGTAGCGGTGATGGGATGATCATTGTAATTGGATAATGGTTCTAAGGTTTGAACTTCTTGGAGATTCTAGCAAAGCTTGATCCGAATAGCATAGACCTGAAGGTGTACAACATTAGGATTTATTAGTTTTGGGAAGTTTCATAAAACTTATCTTCTAGCTGAACATCATTCCCCTAAAGAAGAGTTTAAATTATGGATTATTTTTCATCATAAGTGTCATCCATAATAGTGAGTAATCTTTTTGCGATGGGATGATAGTGTTTATACCCTGTTTAAGTAGAAGAATAACGAAAAAAATACACACGAGTGTATTTCAAATTATATGAAGCCAGTAAAAAAAATGAAAAATGCATAAATATTTGAACCCGAATATCTAGGAAAAAGTAGAATATGTAATTACAGTTTTTCAAAAGAGAAATAATTAATTAAAATAATTTTTTTATCTAATGGTTGGGTCGATCCGAAGGTTACTATCTCAATAGTTCCCCATTCAATATCATAAACAGTTAAATCCTGATTGACTTGATCATTCACTTAATCATTTCATATCAATTTAAAATCATTAAAAAATACTTTCATATTTCAATTCATTTCCACCCATTTGTGAAATATCTTTTAAATATTCAAAATACAAATCATAAATGAAATTTTTGTTTCCCATTTGTGAGACATCATTTAAACATTCAAAATACAAATCATAATTTAAATATTTGCTTTTAAAACGATATTGCAAGTTTACTTTATTAATATTATTATAAACATTTATCCTTAAAATGCACTTTATAAATAAATCATTAATTTAATACCAATAAAATAACAATTACTCACCATTCTTAAAAGAAATCACATATGAAATGATCATTTCCAAATTCTTTAACTTGTTATTTACCTATAAATATTGTTTTATATTTCATCATAATTAACTGCTGATAAATATTTTTTTCTATTAATAATGTTAATAAAAGTAAACTCAAGCCTTACCTCCTTATCCCCTCTTCTTTTGCACAAAAAAGAACTTAATCCCCCTTATCTTTTATTTCAATTGCTTGACAAGTTATAATCACAATGATTAATTCATGGAATGTTATACAACTTAATAATATTTAATTAGTGAACTAAAATAACTTACATAAATAACACAATGAACACTTATCTCCAATATTGCCAACATCCCACGATCCAATCCAATCAATCTATGCTTTGTAAACTTCCTAATTTCATATTAATTAAACTCACTATTAACATTTCATAATTAAACAAACATTTTAAATTCATAAAAGAATATAAATAAACCCTAACGCTTACCTTAGACATGGTTCGGTTTTCCCTTAACTTGCACGCGGCTAGCCCGACTTCAAGACTAGATCTTCTCTACTAGAACTCCAGTAAGCAAAGCCACTCCCTTCACTTAATCCTTCGCACAAAGCCATGCCTCCTTAATCTCGCACACGCATAAACCGCCTCCCCACCCTTCTTCCTTCGAGCTTGGTTCAACTCCAGAACGATACGTGCGAGGAGATGTCCTCTTTCCTTCAGCTGGGGTTCGACAAGCTCTCGCACGCAAGATACATCTTCCTTCTCATGATACGCACACCCACAACGGCTTCGTCTCTCTCGATATCCTAGTAAGGAAGGAAAATGTGTAACTCTTCCTTTCTTCTCTTCTTCTCCACCAACCGATTAATACACCACACAGGATTTCACCACTTGGGTTAGGCGAGATCATTCATTCTTCTTCCTCTTCTCATAAAATCCTAAAATTTCTTATGTACATGAGCACTCTCGATCTCTATATTTTAGTTGGTTCGAATGGGGCATGCGACTCCTAAAGACAAAATAGTAGAGATGCTTATCCCTTACTGCCTATTCAATCATTATTATTATTTTAATTTTTTATTACTAAAAATTCAGTTATTGCACACGAAGAGGAAGAATATGGAAGCCTCGAAGTTGTGTTGCTGGCTTGCCGCACGAAGAAACAAAGGAAATGAGAGGACACCTATGTGTGCTGAATCAAGCGAGAAAAATTGGACCAAACCAAGTTGCACTTGGAAGGGTGCCTCCAATTCTTGCAAGAAAGTGAGGTATTGCAGGGTTTTATTATGTTAATTAACGTATTAATATGCTATTTATTAAATGTTAATATTATATTTAATTATATTAGGATTTGTAAGCAACAAAACTATTAAATTATAAGGAGAAGAAGGTTTTGATATTACAGGTAAATGTTTATTTTATAACTTCTTATAGCCAATTAAATTATAAGTTATTAAGCACTAAAATAAGATTTATTTTAAAATAGAGTCAAAAATCACATGCAGAATAATATGTGAATTTGGTAGTGGATCACCTTGAAGGATATGATATAAGATAAATAAAATTTAAGTTAGATTTATTTAATTNTATAGCCAATTCAATTATAAGTTATTAAGCACTAGAATAAGATTTATTTTAAAATAAAGTCAACAATCACATGCAGAATAATATTCGAATTTGGTAGTGGATCACCTTGAAGGATATGATATAAGATAAATAAAATTTAAGTTAGATTTATTTAATTTAAACTTAATTTATTAAAATATTAATATTATATTATATTACATTATAAGAACTATTAAGACAAACGAGCACTCATAAAAAATTTGAAGATTAAGAGTCAGTGAGATAATCAAGTAAAACTCCAGGTGGGGTGATAATATTTTTAAATTTAAGTAATTTTTCATTATTTTTAAATATATGTTTAATTTAATTTATGTTCTAGTTTAGTTAAATTTAAATTATAATAGATTCTTTACAATGTCAAATAAGAAAATTATACATGATAAATAGTTGTACACCATAGCAAATATGCATATTAACACTGCTACATAAATAATTACATTTTAGTTTTCCTACAAAAACAACAGATTATTACATGAATTTTAAAAGTATGCATGCTAAAAGTTCTACATAAAACAGTTGCAAAATTGTTTACATATGAATTTTGTTATTGCTAATACTTTATTTAAAAAAATAGATGTATATTATTACTGATAAGAATGGATCTATTAAAACTCAAATTGATTATTTTCTTATGAGTAAAAGAGAGCGTCAAGGATGTAAATATTACAAGATCGTTCCAAGTGAAAAGTTAAGTACTCAATATCGATTATTAGTTCTGAGTTTTAAGATGAGTTCTAAGATAAAAAATATAATAAAAAATTATCAAAGAATTAGAAGAGGGCACATAAAAGAAAAATAATTTTACGAGTAAACTTTAAGATTTCAAGATATTGAATGTTCATGAAGAAGCTAATTCTATACGAGATAAAGTATCAAGCACTATTAAATAAGTGACAAAAAAAAGTACTAGAAGAATCAAAAGAAAAAATTTTATAAATAAAATAATTTTGTGGTAGAATAATAATGTACAAGAAAACGTAAAATATAAAAAGTTGTGTTATAAAAATTAATTTAAATATAAAAGCTAAGAGAACTGGAAAAAATATAAGGTGGCCTGTAAAGAGTTTAAAAGAACAGTTTATGATGCTTAAAATTCTATTTTTAGTGATCTTTATGATAGATTAGATACTAAACATTGTGAAAAATATAAGAAGTGAAACAAAGAGAAAAGAAAAGTGAAGATTAAAATCAATGTGCATTAAAGATGAAAATCAAAAAATGTTTTTTCTTAGATGAGATATTCAACATAGATGAGTAAACTATTTTGATAATACTTTTAATGAAAAGTTGAAAATACAATTGAACAATGATTTTAATATTGTTGATAATAATAAAACAATTATTTTTATCGTCACATTAGTAAAAAAAGAAGTCGATGAGACATTAAGGAAAACAACGTGAAAAATCAGTTTGACTAGATGATATCATAATTGAAATGTGGAAGTATCTAGGAGATTTGGGAGTTTCTTGGCTTGTTAAATTCTTTAATATTATTTTAAAAACTAAAAAGAAGCCTGAGCAGTAAGGGAAGAGTATCATGGTCCTCATCTTTAAGAATAAAGGGATGCACAAAAGTGTGCAAATTACAGAGAAATTAAGTTGATGTGTCATACTTTAAAATTATATGAAAGGATAATTAAACATTGGTTAAGACGTGATATAAAGATATCTCATTATCAGTTTGAATTTATGTCGAGCAGTCTACTATAGAAGCTATACATTTATTGAGAGGTTTGATAGAGAAATACAGAGAGAGTAAGGAGGATCTACATATATTTTTCATTGAATTAAAAAAGACTAACAACAAGGTTTGAAGAGAGTTCATTGGAGATTTCTAGAGAACAAAGGTGTTGATATGACTTATATTAGAGTTATTAAAGATAGGTAAACTAGAGCTATTATGTTCGAATAGGAGGATTGATAGTGTATTTTCCTATTTCAATTGTATTAAATGACTGATCGGCTTTAAACACATATCTCTTTTGCTTTACTTATGCATGTTCGCTAATTATATCCTTCTAGTGGATAAGATTAGAGAAAGAGTTCAAAAAAAACATGAATTATGGAGGTCCACATTGGAGTCTAAAGACCTTCATTGAGCAGATCTAAAATTGAATACAATGAATTTAATTTTAATAGTAGTAGCTCTAATGGCAGAGTTGTAGCTATAAGTGATCAAATCATTAAAAGGAGTGAATGTTTTAGATATAACGGGTTTATTGTTCAAAGTGATGGTGATATAGATGGGTATGTTACTAGTGGAATTAAAGTTAGTTGATTGAAGTGGTTGAATGCATCTAGCTTATTTTGTCATAAAAAAGTATCGTTTAGACTTGAAGAAAAATTTTACAAGATGGTGGTGACACCTGCAGTGCTCTATGACGCAGAATGTTGGTTTTTAAAAGAGAAGCATAAAACAAAATTAAGTGTTGCTGAGATGAGAATGCTTAGGTGCATGAGTGGATTGACACTTAGGGTCCGTTTAGAGTAGCTTATAAGTGTGGGCGGCGTTTTCAGAACGTCGTCTAACTGTTTGTTTTACACGTTTTCAGAGATTATCCCAACACCCCATTTTGCATTTTCATTTGCATGCGATCGCGGGGTTATGCCCGTGAACCGCGTTCACCCGCAGTTGCCCTCACTCGTTTTATGCCTCTAACCCTCTCGCTCACGATCACCTCCCGTCTTCCTCCTCTCCTTCTTTCTCCTTCTTCCCTGCCATCCACAAATTCTAACCCGCACTTCGCCCCAAAATGAAGTTTCGCTGATTCGCTCGTCGTCGTCGCCTCATTGGAATCTTTCAGAGGGAGGTCACAGCGTTCTATCTTTTGCTTCTTGATCGGCGGCAGGAGTTGAGGCCCTTGGTTGAGGACTTCTTTGATGAAGTTGTCGAGACTAGGTTTGGGCCTCAAGATTATAGCTTTGATGTGTATGCTACTGTAGATGGGAGGGTTAAGGTTTTGGATTTTAATCCATGAGGGCGTTTACTTTGCCATTGTTGTTCACTTGGGAGGATTTGGAGATGGAGGGGTTTGGGGAGGAGGAAGATAAAGTTGATTTGAGGTTGGTGGATAGTCAATGTGGGGTGAGGCCAGGCTTGAAGGTTGCGGTTCCCTATGATTATTTGGATACTGGAGAAGGGAGTGGATGGGATGTGTTCTTGAGGAAGGCAAATGATGAATTGAGGAGGCAAATGGAGGATTCAGAGCTTGAGAATTGAAGGTAGGTGATTCATTTGATCCTGTGAAGATTACTCTTTGAAATTTCTTTAAAGTATTTGCATAAATACCATTCAATTCTTATGTATTTACATATCTCATACTTAAAGTTCAACTTTTTTCAATATATGATTGCTTGCCAATGCATGAAAAGGTGGATCACACTTTTTAAGAGATAAAGTAGTGGTATTTTTTTGTGATATGAAAGATTTGGCTGGAATAAATGTAAAAGGTAGAGTTAAGGCGTTAGATATGTAAAGACATTGGAATTGAGTGGCATGAATGTGATTGTTTCTGCATTTTAGTTTTTGTGCTTGCTTTCTTTGCTTAATATATCTATAATTTCGAGTTTAGGATGTCTTTTATGATGTTTTTTCCACAAGTTTAGAAACAATGTCATTGTGCAACAATGCAATTAAATTAGGAATTTTATGCATGTGGACACTACTTGAGAAGCAATATATTTGGATTTAATTAGATCTCTTGATACTCAATTTTAACTGAGATGTACATCAAAACTTTATACTATTATGAAATGATTTTTTCTATTCTCAACTGTCAAATGTGTAGTCGTTAGTACTATTATGAAATGGTTTTTTTTGTTCTCAATTGTAAAAGGTGTAGTCGTTATAGTTCTAGTGTAAACAGCAGCAATGCATGCGTCGGAATGGTCATTTATCCACACAAAAAACTGTAAAATCAACAGTTTTTCAAACGCACAAACCAAGCAGCTAAACAGTTTATCCATATCAAGGGCGGAATTGTCATTTATATAAAAACAACTACAAATCAACTGTTTCAAAAAATAAAAATCAAACAGTCAGCCAGCTTATCCGGATCAGCTGCTTATCTGTACCAGCTATTTATCCGGATAAGCTGGATAAGCTGCAGCTGCCCCAAACAGACCCTAAGATATAAAATATGAAATGCATATATCCATGAAAGGGTTGGTGTAGCTCCAGTTGCGGATAAGATTAAAAAAATTTTTCTTAGATGGTTTGGTCACATTAAACGTTGACCATCTAATGATCCGGTTAGGAGAGTAGATGCTTTAGATTTGATTTGTGTTGAGAAAGGTGGAGGTCGAGCTTAAAAGACTTGGGCATATTGTATTAAAAATGATCTTAATCTTATGTAATTAAATGAAAAAAGACCCCTACAGGACGCAATGGAGAAAAAGGATTCATGTAGTTGACCCCACATCGTGAAATAAAGGCTTGTTATTGTTGTATTTTAATTCCAATAAAAATGCATTTATTCATCATTAAAGGAATGCAAAGTATCTCATAAGAAAGTAATGTATGCCTTGAAAAATGCAATTAAAATGTTTTATACAAAAATGTTTGTTTGTGAAAGAAAGAGTACAAGTTCGCCCAGAAAGAGGACGCAAATGTACCTGTTTGCGTAGATGATTTCCTATCACTCAAGACATTTGTGATATTTAGATCGTTAATCACTGTGTCGACGGAAAAATATCAGTGGGAAGCGAGGAGACATATTTTCATCTCAAACGATAGTGTAATTTAAATCACAAACGGATATACCAATGACATAATATTTGTCGAGGGTGTGTTTGGTTATATTTTGACGGGGCTCTTAAGACAGATGTGAATGTTATGAGTATGAAGTAAAATGTAAAGTTGAAGATTAAACTGTGAAAAGTAAAATTAAAGTAAATGCGTATAGAGTTTTTGATTAACATCATCGAGTAAATCTCAATAATAAATGCATTGAATTATTAAATGAATTTTTATAATGAAACATTTAAAACCAACATACATATTATTTTCTTGTCCATAGGTTACTGTAGTTTAGAATTTTGATTATTCTACTAGGTTATCTTAAATAACTCATTCTTATTTTAATATTTCAGTTTTTAAGTTTTTGAATATGATGAAGTCTAGAGATGTGTGTTCGGAAAGCAATATCAACAATCGGAAACCTAAACTTTTATTTGTTGATTAAATTATTTTCATTAGTGACTCTTTCAATTAATATTTGGATATTAAACTATTAGTAACATAAATAAAATAATAGAAAATTTAATTTCACCGTTCAACCATCTGTTTTTGCTTTGGTTATTTCTAAGTCCCGGGTCGAGTCGTGACAGAATCATATCAGAGAAAGGGTTTAGTTTAAGTAACATAAAATTTAATAAAAGAACCATTAGGATAATTGTGAATATTAATCTTTAGTGATCTAACTAATTTGAGTCAAGTTAACTCTAACTAGATAACAATATTTTTTTATCTTAAACAAATGGATGCTTAAGATGAGATTGAGGATGCTCAGGTGATGGGAGAAGAAATTACCACCAACTGTCACAGTGAATACAAATGTCTAGGCCCATATAATGACAGGTACGACCCAACTTATTCAGGACTTTATAACTTAGTCTAATGGAAACCATGGCACATTTACCATAAATAAATAACTGAAGTCGTTCCAGAATTTAAAGGCGTCGCTGTTTAAGGGAACTGAAGGGTCAATAGAAGCTGAAAATTGGCTTATAAAAATAGAGAAGATTTTAGACTGTATGTTTAGCTCAAATGACAGTAAGGTGCCTCTAGTTGTATTTGTGCTTTGATGGAGAAATAGAAATATGGTAGCAAGGGCAACGTCAAGACAGGTTGGGAGATATACTGAGTGGGTTTGTTAACTAGAAAGACTATGTAGAGCTAATTAGAAATTATTTTGTGCCTATTTTTGCCTGAAGGCAAATGTAGGACAAATTTATCAGGTTGGTGTAGGGAGAAAAGGCGGCTATGCAGTATGAAGCGGAGTATATTACGTTGTCGAGATATACATCACAAAGCATTCCAAATGCAGAGAAGAAATGTCAGATATTCCTTTTTGAATTGAAGGAATCAATCAAGTAGTCACTAGTGTAACTTGGGATTGAAGATTATTGAATGTTGGAGGAAAGAGCTAGAAAATTGAAATTGATATTTCAGCAAACTCGAAAGTGTGGGGGCACCAACATTTCATTTTGTAGAGTACATTGAAAAGAAGATAAACTCATACGTTCAAGGAATTAATGGTTAGGCTAGTAGCATCACTATCAAGCCGTGTTAAGTGTAAGAAGCGACATCGTGGTGAATGCTTGTTTAATTTAAAGTTGTGTTACTTATGCAAATAATCTCGACATCAAATAAAGAACTGTCCTAATTCTGCTCAAAGAGCTACATCAAATGCTAACTCAATAAGACATTAAGCTCAAAGAAATTTTCAAGAGAGATCTCTCCTATAAGTGATCAGCAGAGGATAACAGAAGCTAGTAAAGTTACTCATAATGAGCAACCAAAATAGAACATTCAACCAAGAGCTTATTCTTTAACTCATGAGGAACCTGAAAAACATGTTGCTACTAACACTAATGCATAGAGTATGATAAGTGTTTGTCATATGGGTGACATGTTAGTTATCTAATGTTGAATATCTTTGTGTACTTTAATTTCAGAAACTAAGTGTCATTTTAGTTATTATGTTTTAGATGTTTAAGGATTGTTCCGTTGAATTATGTTAATTCAAATGTTGGATTTATCATATATTTTAGTTATCACATAACAAGAAACATAATATTATTATCGCTTCATATTTCATCTACATAATGATTAATTGGTATGAAATTCATGAATTTCGATGGCGAAACTTTATTGTAATAACTGTATTTAAAAAAAATTAATTAAAACAAAATGTTTATCTAATGAATGGTTTGAGTCAAAGTAGTTACTATCGATAGTTTCATTTATACAAGATGCCTCAATCAAACTAAAGAATAGAAAGGATAGAATGGCAAAGTGAGCAAAGAGTGAGAATGAAGAGGAGCGAGGGAAGACAAAACGCGTGTAATTGAGAAGAAGAAGGCCTTATAACCTGAGTGTACTTATGTGCGTCTAAAATAAGGTGATTTGTGTGTGCAAAGAGGAAGCATTGTGCGGCCTTTGCATCTCATGGAGAAGAAGACAAAAGCTTCGATGCTTTGTGTTGATGGCTTTCTACACGAAGGAAAAAAGAAATGGAGAGGAGGCCTGTGTGCACTAGATTGAGAGAGAAGAGTCGGACTGAAGCTAGTTGCATTTGGAAACGTGCGGCCAAACCCTGCAATGGTGTAATGTAGGGTTTTACCATGTTAATTAATGTAATTAATATATGTTATTTATTAAATGTTAATATTAGGTTTAATTATATCAATATTTGAAAGCAACAAAACTTTCAAATTAGAGGGAACAAATGTATATTTGATAACTTATTTATAGCCAATTAAATAAGAAGTTATTAAGTAATAAAATAGATTTATTTCTCAATAAAATCAACAATCAAATGCAGAATAATATTTGGATTTCGTAGTAGATCAACATGAAGGATAAGAAATATGAAAAATGGAATTTAAGTTTGATTTAATTAATTTAGATTTAAGGTTATTAAAATATTAAGATTATATTATATTAAATTATAACAACTATTACGACCAAAGAATTAATCCTAAAAGATTTAAAGATAAAGAGTCAGTGAGATAATAAAGCAAGCTTGAGATGAGTAATTATATTTTCATTATTTCTAAACGCATGTTTGACTTCATCTATGCTCTACTTCAAGTATATTTAAATTACAATAGATCCTTCATACTGTTAGACAAGAAAAAAATGCACAAGAAATAGCTACACATCAGAGTAAGCATGCATGTTAACAATACTGTATAAATAGTTGCATATTAATTTTCGTACAAAAATATCAGATTATTAGATGACCTTTCGAAGTATGCATGTTAAGAATCCTATATAAGATAATTGCATAATGATTTACCTATGAAATCATAATAGCTTGCATTTCATTATGATTCCAAAAAACATTGCATTTCTCCATTAGTAAATGAATGCAAACTGTCCTATAAAAAATTAATGTATGCCTTAGAGAATGAAAAGAAAATATTTTATACATGAATGCTCGTATGAGTATGAAAAAGAAGTTCACCTCCTTATAATACAGGCAGGTGATGGTAATTTACCACGCATGTAAATGTTTTCCTACCACCCAGTGATATTTAGATTGCTAAACAATGTCCAGACATCATAATATTGATCAGGGGCAAGTAGGTACATTTCCACCTCAGACAATCATGTAATTTAGATCACAAACTAATGTACTGATAGAATAATATCAATCAAGGGTGTGCTAGGTTATGTTTTAATGATGCTACTGAGACAGATGCAAATGTTAAAAGTATGAAGTATAAGTAAAATTAAATATTAAGAATTGAAAAGTAAAATTAAAGTTAATGCATACAGCGTTTTAGTTTAATTGCTTTATGCAAATGTCAAAAATGCATGCAATAGATTATTAAATAAATTTTTATAATAAAATATAAAAGACCGAGTGGCACAGGCATAAAGGAGTCGTGAGAGAGTCCCTTCGTCTGGACTGAACCGTTCCAGACCTGGGAGTGTTGATCGACTCCTACACGCGGGATTGGCCCCTCCTTTCTATAGGGAGATCCAATCCTAGCTATCTAGAGCTTATATGTGTGATTCTTGTATTTTAGGTTTGCAATGTTTGTATTGCGTTATGTCAGGACAGGCGTTGGCATCCAACTTTTTCCCTTTTAGGGTTATATCTAAAGGCTGGCAGTACTCTATTTGTAGCTCGTCCGATTTTGCGACCTTCTATAAGATTGAGTGGTGCACTAGCTATAGTTAGTTCTCGCGACGATATTTATCTCCGCCTTTTCCATCCTTCAAATTCTCCCCTAGTTGTCTTCGTCGCCTTTCGTCACTATCGGTACCACAAGGCAGCAACCTAGTTGTCATGTCGTCCTATAACTCCAACCACCAGCCATCACCTTCATTTGTTGTCGTCCCTTCTGGTCGCCTCCCACCTTGTTGCCATTCCTTCCAACCGCCCATCTTCATTATTCAACCATCCCCCTTGTTGTTGATGGCAAGCGCATAGTCCTTCTATAGGGCGTTAGCATGACGGGTTCAGGAATACCTACTCCTTCAGGAAGGATGGCAAGCGCATAGTCCTACATTATGCGGAGTCCAAGATTATAAATGCCCTTACCAACAGAGACGTGTCATTAGGATCAGTTTATGATGGAGGAAAGCGAGATAGAGGCGTTGATTCAAGATTAAGGTCGGTCATTACATAAAGCATGTAAAGGCATCATGATCGATACCTTACCACCATGGCTATGACAGTTAGAGAAAGTTTAGTCTGTTCTCACATCAGATAGGATTGAGCCAACATGGGACTACCTTTGTAAGACTTTGCAAGGCTTACTTGGCATGAAGTCAAAGTCCAGTTCAGCAATACGCCCTTCATATGGTTGAACCGATATGAATGATTGCATGCAAGTGAGAAAAACAGACTGCAGTCAACAATCAGATCCATATGTTTCTCAGGTCGCAATCTAAAATCCTTCAAAACTGAGAATTTACAGCAACTATACTGCTTTCAACTTGAAGAGAAAAGCTTTAACTTGTGAGGTTGAAACTCCCCCAACCCCAAAAGACTGGCGTGGGCGTAAAGAAGCAGCAGGAAACACTTCTGTGATTCCTTCGTCTAGACCGAAACAGTCTAATCCTAATTATTTACGCCTCCACAAGGGATTGGTGCCTCCTTTCTATAGGGGGGGGGCTTAATCCTAATTATCTAGACCTTATGAATGTGATTCATGTGTCTTTTTGGTATGTGTTATGTTAAAACAGTCATCAACATTCAGGTTTTCCCTTTCTAATGCTATATCCAAAGGCGGGTAGTGTTACGGCTGCAGCTCATTCGAGATGGTGATCTCCTTCAAAGGGATTGAATAATGCTTCAACTGTAACTCGTTCACGCGAGGGTATTTATCTCCGACTATTCCATCCTCTGCATTCATCCCATCATTGTCGCCTTCGACTTTTCTTGCTGCTAGAACCACCTGAGAACAAACTTGTTGTCGTCCTGTAACTTTAACTTCCAGACACCACCTCATCCACCTGTTGCCATCCCTTCATGTTGTTTTCCACCTTAGTGTCATTCATTCTAACCACCCGTCTTTGAAGCCCATGATCTTCCTCGTTGTCGCAGCCCTAGGACCACCCTCCCTTTTCACCTGTAGTCCCATGCATTCCTCGTTGCTGTCGGTTTCATTCCTGCACATTGTCGCCACCCGGAACAACCTCTCCTGGTTGTTTATTGTTCTTCTGGCCCTCTAACCAGCCCTTTCTTATTGTCTTTCAACAGGCCAACCTCTACGTTTCCCCATCGCGGACCCGCAACTTCTGATTCCTCCTAAAACCATCCACCGCCTCAACTTCCTCCTATCGTCCACTTACCAAAATGGCCACCATCTTTGAATATATTTAGCTATGTTTGCTTGTTTGTTATTGTATTTCCTTATCAAGTGTGTATGTTTGTAATCACCTATTGCCCTTTTCCAATAATAATATTTGTGTGTTGTAGGGTTCCCTCTAGTAACACCAACATAAATATTCCTTTATTTTACTTGGGTTGCTATAAGTTAAAAGTGTGATTACTCGAATAGGTTATCTTAGGAAACTCCATTGTTTTAATAATTCAGCTTTAAGTTTTTAAATAAAATAAATTCTAGAGAAGATAATATGTTCAAAAGACGAATTCAGCAACCGAAAAGGTAAACTTCTTTTGTTAGCGACATAAATAGAATAATAGAAAGCATAATTTCACTATCTAACCGTCTGTTCCAGCCTTGGTTAATTCTAAAGCTCCGGACCAGTCGTGACAGATGATCGAAGAATAGAGATCTTTTTTAATAATATGTTCTAATAGAAAATTCCATATCCTTGAACCAACGTATCAAGTTGATGATAAAATTCGTGGAAGTTCAGGTGGGCATTATGCACTCGTTACACAACACCATTAGAAGGCCTAAAAAGTGCATCAAAGAAATCTTGGATCCAATTTTCCCACGTTGTTTGTAGATATGAACATAAATAATGTGAAATCCTTTAAAAAAAATGAAGTTAAACTCTTAAACACTGAAGCGCCTCTGAGTGCAATAGTTGGAATTTCATTAAAATCTCCAAAGTGAAGTGTGTTTGTGCTGGAGCACTCAGGATGGCTGACCTCCTTGGAAGCTATACAAATGGGACAAAATCGTAATATCATTTGGCCAAGGCAGACAATATCTCGGTGGCTGAGAGTTCGGGCTGTCACAAATAGTATCAGAGCATTACACTGGCCTGAAGATAGGAACTAAGAGTAATATGGAACAAAGTGTTACGTCATAGGAGCCACCTCTTGAATCTGTAGGGGCCAGCTCTAAAATCATATCTGCCTGGTGGATGATTCTGGGCTTATCGCATTGACAAGAATGTTATTTACTTAAGTGTGG
The DNA here is from genome assembly GCA_002079205.1 of Phalaenopsis hybrid cultivar. Classification (NCBI taxonomy): domain Eukaryota; kingdom Viridiplantae; phylum Streptophyta; class Magnoliopsida; order Asparagales; family Orchidaceae; genus Phalaenopsis; species Phalaenopsis hybrid cultivar. Next base: position 238,209 of record JXCR01149069.1, read on the forward strand.
AGATTTTGAAACTCCTTAAGTAGAATGAAGTTGAACTCTTAAACATTGAAATGCCTTTTGGTGTAATGGTTGGAAGTTCACCAAAAGCTCTTAAAATTAAGTATGCTCAAGCTGGAGCACTCTCAGAATGGGTGATCACTAGGAAAATTACAATAATGGGACAAAATCGTGAGGCCAACAGCTTAAGTGGGCAATATCTCGAAATGTGAGTTCGAACAATTACAAGTAATGCACCAAAAGTCTTTCATGGAATCATTGGGAAAAATTGGTATAACAAAAAAAAATTTTGCCAAACAATTTAAGAAATTTATTGAGTTGATTTCCTTCGAGAATATTAGATTGGTCAAGTAGGAAACAGTTATATAGCTTCTCAATGTCATTTTTTTGTAAGTGTTTCTAAAGACGAATAGCCATGGTGGCCTCTGAAAGGTGATGACTTTTCTTTTATGGCACCACATTTTGGTATGGAGAGTCAGAATATGAGAATTGATGAATTATATCCTCTTCATAAAAGAAAAATAATAATATATTATTAAAAAATAAGAGCATTATTTGAAATATTTAGATAATTTAATTGAATTGATTTAAAAAATAAGAGCATTATTTAAAAAGGATAATGTTGACATTGAAATTTTTATTGATAAATAAAATCAAGTCATTTGAATGCAGTTATCCATGAAATGTATTCGGATCGACTTCGGGTTAAGAACTCTAACCTGTTTAATTTTTCAGTTCGAGTTAGCTGCAAACCAAATTTGAACTGAAACTATCTCACTAACTTGAAATCAACCAGCCAACATGAAGTCGATCCGCCAAAACCGAAATCAATCCGCCAACCCGAAATCGACTCGAGGTTGACTCAAAATTGACCCAACTTTGACCTGATTAGATATTATTATGTCTTATCTTAAATCGGATTAGCGAATTGAAATGGGGTCAGGTTTGGGCTAGATTTTCTGACCGGTTTAAAACTTCAGGTTAAGTAATTTTGAATTGGTTCAATTTCAAGTTGAATGCAAACTTGACCTGCGAACCAAATTTGATACCAATAAATGAAAGTAACAGATTTCATTGATTCCAAAATTAACCCAAAACACAAACGAAAGTAAATATTAATAAGAAAAAAGCAACTAGGGTTACAACCAAAACTCAAACAGAAAAAAAAACACAACAAAACATCAATATCGGACTAGGGCGGAGTAGAAACATATGAGGACAGCACTGACGAGGCTTGGTTATTAGAGATTAAGTAGGGAAGAGATGGTGGTAGATGGATAGAGAAGGCAAAGCCGGGGAAGCTAGCGGCTATAAATAGGGAGAAGAGGGGCCAAGGTGGTCAATGGATAAAAACAAGCAGGGTGGTTGGAGGGGAATAGGAATGCAAGGAGATGGTATGGGAATAGGAAGATCGATCTTATAGGCATTATCATTCCACTTTCGAAGTATTTTGAAAGGTCTATCTGTTCTGGGCTTGATTCTTCCAAATGCTCCTACTAGGGAATCTCTCTTTCTTCAATCGAATTCACACTAGGTTTCCTTCATTAAAGGTCCTTCCTTGACATGTTCGCCAGTACCTGGTAATTGTGTTTCTGCTTAATGATCTCCTTACCAATCTTCTCGTGAAGCTTATGAATCTTGTGCACTCGTTCCTCTGCATCCTCTCACTAATCTCTGATGTCGGCAGTAGTACCATGTCGAGTGGAGTGGGTTGCGCCCGTACATGATCACAAATGGGATGTGACCTATCGTAGTCCGACTAACGGATCAATTATAATCAAACTTGGCATAAGCTAGAATCAATCCCACTGCTTAATATTTATTCCCAACAAAGCATCTTATTAAAATTTCAAGACTCCTATTCACTACCTCCGTTGAATAAGCTGCAGAACTGAAGTGAAGCTTAGTGGCTATTTTTCCCCACAGTCCTCCAAAAGTGACTCGAGAACATGACATCCCTATCTGAAGTGATGGTCATGGGTATCCGTGCAGCCTCACAATCTCCCTGAAGTATCAGTCAACGACGTGCAATGCATCCAGTGTCTAGGGGCAGGGTACAAAATTTATCATCTTCAAGAATTGATCTACTGCAACCATGCTTGAATCCTTATTTTGCCATCATCAGAAGACTCACTATAAAATTTAAGCTAGCATCCACCCACAATGTCTCTGGTACTGGTAATGGGTGTATAGTCATGTATTTTGTCTTCTAATTTTTACCATATGACAAAGCCGATATTGCCCGACTGTCGCTCCACGTCTCTTGCCAGTCACAACCAAAAGAAATGTTCTCTCACGAGTGCGAGTCATATCCCTGCAAAAAATGCATGTAAGTCCATTGTAGCTTTCCTGAAAAATAGAGTCTCAACTAATATCTAGGAATGCATAACTTTCAAGCGGAACAAGTAACCATCAGCTCTGCAGTACTGCCTAATAGGTTCCACATGACACTATCGATTTTTTTTTAAATCCTTAATTGTCTGTATAGCTCCTTTACTACCTCAAAACCTACGACTTAAGTATGCATCGCAGTGATTAGCAAGTGACGACGGCTCCAAGAACTCCACTCAAGTTGTGTCAGTCCTTCAATTTGCTATAGTTTCTTAATTTCAAGGCTTCGTGCTACGTGAACAACATGAACTCGCTCATCAATAGGTAATGGCTCAAGTTTTTACGAGCACTCACAATAGCATAAAAATTCTTAGCATATGTTAATTATTTCTTCTTAGACTTATTCAACTTCTCACAGTAAAAGGCAATATGGTGACCTCTCTGGCTTGGCACTGATCCTATCCTCATGTCAGATGCACCACACTCTACCTCATATAGTTGATTAAAATATGGTAATGCCAAGACTAGTGCCTATGTAACCTTCTCCTTTAGTGCATAAAAACTATTCTGAGCAGCTGTCTGTTGGAATTTCTCCCTTCAAAAGCTCTATCAGGAGAGCGGTGATGATACTAAAGCTCCTGATGAATCGTCTATAAAAAATGCTAACCTCATAAGCTAACTCAATTCGGTGAAAGATTGCAGTGTGGTCCAACTCACAATGGCATTAATCTTTGTATGATCTATCTGAATGTCTGCACTATACACGAAATAACCCAAAAACATACTTGAGCAGTCATAAAGTTGACAATTCTTTGGATGGCCATATAGTTTTTCAACTTGCAACACCTCGAATACCATCCTCAGGTGTTATAAGTGTTTTTCGAATAACATGTATGTCAGAATGTCATTGAATTATACCACCACAATTTTCTCAATGTGGGCCCGGAACACCTAATTCATCAACCTCATAAAAAGGGCATAATTGCCCGTTCATATAAGTCATCCTGTGTCTTGAAAGAAATCTTCCACACGTCCCCTGGCCTCGTCTGAATCTGGTGAAACTGCATAAGTCGATCTTGAAAAAGAGGACGACTTCGTGCAACTAAACCAAGAGATCGTCCAGGCAAAGTATGGGGACATCAGCGCGAGTACAGCACATAGACTAGTACTCTCTGACAAACCCTCTCGTGAAAGGATCATAAACATGTCCCTGCAATTCGTCTCAGTCTATAGGCGCGCCGATTTTGCAACACTGATCCAGATATGAGATCGCTCAGTGGCAATAATCCCTCTGGAAGACTGTCGGTTATCACATTTTGGAAGTCATATAGCAGTGCCTGTAGAAATGTTGGTATCTCACTCTCCTTTATTCCCTTTAGTAGGACAAATGTCATTGCCATCGGAGCATTTCGAACTGACTGCATGTATGTGGCTCTTGAGAGTAACGTCGCGTTTGTGTCGTCTATACCTCTCACTTAACATAAAAATAGCACAGTGTGTTTCCCATCCTTTTTAAAAGTTGAGTACTCTTGAAGCCTTCGTGTTGAGACCTGCGATCGAACTCCCAAGGCCTCCCCAACAGAATATGGCATGCGTCGAAACCATGTCGCACCAAACTCACTCCTATGATTGATCCTTAATTGAAAATTCAACCAAGCACTATTGATCTAGAAGTATCTTGTTTCCCCTCTTAAACCACGAAAGGAAATAGGATTGAGAATGCTTTTGTGTGGCCAATACCAATTTCTTCACCATCAGAGTGGATAGCATAATTTCATAGCTTCAACTATTGATAATCAAACTACAACTTTGCCCTTCACCGCACACTTGGTGCGAAAGATATTACATCTCAGCCATAATTGATCTCTCTGTTTGTTTGCAAGACTCTTTGCATGACTAATATTTCTCCCTCATCACCTTGGAGCTAAAGTTCTTCCTCTGGACTTTCCTCTAATTCCTCTTCCTCCACTTCCTCGATGACGCCCTGATCTGTGAATTAAACAACTTGGCTAAGGGGAAAACTAGAAGCTATGTGTCCGTAGTCATGGCATCGGAAACACTTAACAGGCACTGTACCAAGTAAGCTACCCTTTTTCGGCTCCTTTCAACCCTAATTTGTCTTATCATTCCCCTGTCCTATCTTACCAACTCCTCCAGTTGTACCCTTGTAGGTCGTTGTAGTTATAGGTGATTGCCTGACTGAAGACTGTGTTGTGTAAATGAGGATTGTTGCCTTTTATATATTTGTTTTCTTTCAACTTTCAAGACTACCAATATGGTTGTAGCTACACAACATTATTAATAGCGAGCTTCGGGCCCAAGATAACGGGTCAAGGTGTATTCCTCTGCAACTGGTTAAAATCGTCAACTTCTCCTTTGATAGGTCTCTCTGTTGTAGGTGATGGTCTCAGAAACATATCTTGATGGTAATGAAATGGAAAGCAATTCCTCTGCATCTTTTTTCTCATCTTCTCCCACTTGGTAATCTTATCATTGTATTTTCTCTTACTCTGCCTCTGCAAGTTTTTACACAAGTATGCGCTCTTCTTCAGTTTCATAGTGTTAATTTCACTCATTTATCCTCCAACACTTCCTTATACTCAAGATTCGCTCAATAGATTGCAGTCAATTGATAAATTCATCTAGATTCATACCTCCATCAAACTCAGGTGGATCTACCTTAATGTCGAAATCCATGTGTCTTTCATATGTGGGCTCCTCTCTCGGTCTCCCCTGATATTGAATCCCAAAATGGTGGGATATGTATTCCTCATCACTAACATCTTCCCTGTGAAATTGATTTCAAATCTTCATCCCTATCTTCCCTTCGCTTCTCCAAATCGCAGTCGAGGGTAACCTCCCCCTAGGTTCAATCATCAATCACCATGAGCCTCTGTTGAAGCCAACAGATCTCTAAATGTATTTCGTCCCGAGTAAGTTCCAGCATGTATCTTCGTGGTGGCATGATTAAAGTTTGGGATCGGTATGGGTGGTTGAGGATGGAGAAAAAAAATTGCAGGATTGGGAGGGGGTAACGTAAATGCTAGGAAACTCTAGGATAGGACTAGGGTTAGGCTAGCTCTAATATCAAATGATACCGGAATTAACCCAAAACACAATAACGGAAGCAAATATTATTAAGCAAAAAGTAACAAGAGTTGCAAATGAAAACGAAAACACAACAAAACATCAATATCAAACTAGGGCGGAGTAGGAACATCCAGGGAAAGTGGTGATGAGGCTTGGTGGTTGGTGGCTGGTGGTTGAGTAGGGAAGAGATGATGGTGGATGAGTAGAAATAGGGACGGCGGGATGAGGAGCTTAGATGGTCGACAAATGAAGGCATGTGGAAGAAGGTGGCAGGGTGGTTGGAGGCTGGGAACAAGGAGGCAGGGAGATGATTTGGGGTCGATGGTTGGACACAAGGAGGTAGGAAGTAAGCAAAAAGCATAAAAGGGAGGGGGGCGCCTAGGAACAAGAAGGAAGGAGGATGGTTGAAGGTCGACAGATTAAAAACAGGAAGGACAGGCGCCTATTGCAGGACAGTGGCCAGGCGCAGGACTGCGTCGGGGAATTAGGTTGAGGTCCTCACCCCTTATCCTCGGATACAGCTCTAACAATAGAAAATGGCTGAAGGCAGAAATTTGAAATAAAAAATCAAAGACTAAACAATAACTCAGCAAGCAACATATTTATAATAGATAGACATGAGAGAAAGAGATGGTAGTTTCTGCCCAATTGCTAGCCAGTCAGTCCAACCTCCCCGTTGGACCAGCTCCCTAGTACTGAACCGTTTGATTCAGCCAGTAAGCCCCACGTCAGTCATGGAAATAGAAATATTAGAAATTTTAAAAGGGCATCAAATATCGACACACACGACAAATTATATGGAGCAGCTCGAAGAATTGAAACAAAACAGAATCAGAAAGTCCTTAACGAACTACGAATTCTTCAAAGGATGTATGAAAACAAATCTGTCTACTGTAGAAATCTCTCCACCAAAGACAACTGCTGGAGTGATATCTCTCCATCTGTACAACAGATGGAACAGCAACTCCGAAGCTTGATTAAAATTGTCATCGAAGTTATTAATCAAGGACTGACAATGATGTACAAGCTATGTATATATTTGGTAGGTCTGTATTTGTATTTGGTATGTTTGTATTTGGTATATATGTATCTAGCGTATCTGAGTGGAGCATGTGATGAGCCCCACCAATTATTAGTGTCATGTGATTCTCACGCCAAAAGAATCTTTTGGTGCAAGTGGATTTTCAGTAGGCAACTTTCCGCCCACGGTATTGTGTTTTTCGCCCACGGTTTTTCATTTAGTGGATACTTTATGTCCACTCAAAGCTTAGTGGAATACTTTACACTCAGCCTAGTGGGCTACTTTCCACGACGGAAAATCACGTTATTCTGTCTTGGTTTTCCTGGCCTCCCGTCTATATATTGAGGTTAGGTTTTGAGTTGCAGACATCCGGTCTTCAACCAAGAGTCTACTTCTCTTGAGTCTCTTGAGTTTCTAAGTTCTAAGTTTGCTTTAATAAATTGTGCGTTGTTTTGGTTTTCATATTGTTCTTTCCGACAAAATTTCTATGTGATCCCAAGCCGGCGATCCCCCGCTTCCGCCCTTTTTTGGTATCAGAGCTGTGTTGGGGTAAAACCTAAGAAGTATTTTGAGTAAGCTGAGTAGAATCTTTGATATATTGGTTTGTCGAGCTCTCTCATACTATTTAGCTACTTTTGATATGTCTTGATTCATGATTCTTATCATATGATCTTAGTTTTTTATTGTAATTTTATAAATCTGTTTTCATCCATGTATTTTATTTTTGTAAACTTTTAGATAAGACGCTGCTAACTAGCAGATCAGTTAGTAAACCTGAGTGGCACGACAAGATCCCCGAGAATTGTAGGGGCACTGTGCAATTGTAGGGTTGAAAAGGATCTGTTAGCAAAAGTTCAGGAACTTATCCTTAAGATTACAAAACTAAATACATCTGAAAATAAGATTTGTAAGATTAAATTAAACCACTGAGATCTGTGATTAAAAATTATAAAGATAAGATATATAAGGATAGTAGTTCAAGGTATGGACAAGCAAAGCGAGACAATTTATCAACTTTCCGATAAGTGAACTCAGGATACTACTCCTTTAATCATTTATTCCCAACTCGTGCTATATCTTTATGAATGATTGGAAACAATCATCTGCCCCCACTGATTATAAACTTGCTCTTTCTGCAACTGATTTTTTAGAGCCCCTTGCTCTTGGCTTTGTTAATCCCTCTGATGCACGTCAAAGTGTGTCTTCTGCTTTAAGTGCAATTATTAAGCAAAACAACACTTTAATCCAACTCCTAAAAGTCTCTGATAGACTTATTAATATAAAAGATAGGTTGAAGAAAATTCAACAGAAAGTGCCTAAAAGTGAAAAATCAGTTGAAACTTCAATCTCTACTCTCCAAAAACAACTTGAATCTCTCTTTAGGTGAGCCTTCAAAACTTATTAAACCTACGCGTTTGAAAGGTCAGTTAATTGTTTATCATAATCTTAGAACCATTTTTCTGAAAGAAAAACAAAAATACCTTTAAAATGACCCTTCTATAAATTCATCCTTTCGTACCTCCACAACACTCGTTCCTAATCCTTCAATACGAAATATAAATCCTGCTTCTACTTCATCCACTTCCAATACGGATGACCAAATTCGTGAATACAGAATGAGGTCACGAATAGCCTATGAGATTCAAAGAGGATTACCAAGGCGCAGATCCTATCAAAGAACTCTGGAAAGTCAGTTGGATCCAGAGCAACAGTTACAAATATCTCAAAGGAGACGCGCAAATCTAATCCTTGCGGAGACGCTCTATGAAGATGGATGGTCCACAACCAGACAGAGTTTATCAACAATATTATGAAGAACGCATACTTGTTGTGGAGGGTATGCAAATAAATTTGCCTTTTATTAGGCAACAGTCTTATCAATGCCTAGTCCAAGAAGGAATGCAACATGTTCACTTGGGACTTATTATGATACGTATTCATACGTTACACAGGCGAGATGCGGGAACAACTGCTCGAATTGTTCTCAGAGACACAAGATGGCGTTGTGATGTATCAATCATCAGAACAATGAAAATTGATCTATCTAAAGGAACTCAGCTTGTTTATATTACGCCAAATATGTTATTATATATTCATGATTTCTTAAACCACATCGAATTGGTAGTATTAACTCATGGATATGAAGACTGGCAAAAGGAGTTGAATCAAATCTCCTGATTACACGAGCGCTTGTAGCTCGTTTAACTAGCACAGGCCATGTTGGGTTTAGATATAATGTGAATGGCATCGTAGATTATTTGGCTACTCATGGAATTGTTACAATTCCAAGACAGTAACATTCTATTCAACAATTTCAAGGGCTAGGTTGGAACTTGAAGCCCTCTGATTTTGTTGGTGTTCAGGTACCTCATCAATTACGTACACATCAAAGAATAGACGATACAATTTCTCTGTTTCTCTGATTACACTGCGATAGCACCACCTCCAGTTCACCATTCTTCTCAGGACATTGAAGGATCTGAGGTAGAGACGGCTTACATGGCATATGAAGACGGCCCCATTTGGGACCAAGAAGACAATGAGGAAAATACAATTTGGGATCAATCCCCTGATGATGATGATGTTGATGATCCTTTTTCGTTATTCTTATATGTGAATAACCTTAATAATGAATTTCATTCATTCGCGGAAGTTGGTGGAAATGATACTGATTTTCAAAATCTTCCATACCCGTCGCTTGAACCACTACCTCAAATTCATACTGATTTTCAAAATCTTTCTTACTCGTCGCTTGAACCACTACCTCAAATTCCTGAAACTCCATCTCATTCTATTCCCGAACCAAAACCTGAATCTGGTTGTCCAAACATTGAAGATCAGCTCGCTGAGCTTGATTACCCTCGTCTTAAAAAACTGGTTTCAAAGGCAGAAAGTGTGTATGCATCTGTCTCGTCATCTTATGTACCACCCAATGAACCAGTGATAGGTCCTGTTATGTATCCACCTGCCATATCAGGTTCACAGGCGAACCATTCTTCTTCATCATCCAATAATTTCCTAAATTTGAGGTCTCGAGCTTCAGGCATTAAGAGATCATACCAGCAGAACATGTGAACATTACCATCTGCACAAAATGCTCAAGGAGTAATACTTGTTCTGTCTGATGACTTCTCTCTGTATGACGATGTTATATCAAGGTGGGAGTCTATCACCTTGAATCTTGTGAATGAAAAACAGTTTGCTGACAACAAATCAAAAAATGTTCTTCATTGAGAACTCGTTAGGAGAAGTTGAAAAGAAAATTTGGATCCAATGGCTTATGGCCTTCGAGGATGGATATGAAGCATTAATCAATATTGCAAACGATCCTCAGAAAGTCTTATTAGACATAAAAAGAGTGATTTTACTTGAAGATCCATATCAAGGCTCTAATGATGAGCAGAACCGAGCCTATGTGGACCTTGAAAGCTTAACATGTTCTGGGATCAAGAACATGTTTGATTATATGAACGATTACAAGATTCTAGCGGCAAAATCAGAGCGTATGTACATTAGCCCTGAACTCTCTAATAAATTCTTTAGAAAGATGTCTCTGATCATTGGAAACGAGATCGAAGAAGCATTCAAAAGAAAGTACCCAGGCAATACTATTGGAGTAATGCCTCGAATCAGATTTACGTATCAATACATTGTTGAACTATGCAAAAGGGCCACAGTTCAAAGAGGGATCAAAGATCTCATTATGCCTGGATTTTACAATCAGCATATAAGGGACGGTCTGCGTAAATCCAGAAATATAGACGGGAGGCCAGAAAAACCAAGACAGAATAACGTGGTTTTCCATCGCGGAAAGTAGCCCACTAGGCTGGGTGGAAAGTATTCCACTAAGTTTTGAGTGGACAGAAAGTATCCACTAAATGAAAAACCGTGGGCGGAAAGCACAATACCGTGGGTGGAAAATTGCCCACTCAAAAACCACTTGCGCCAAAAGATTCTTTTGGTGTCAGACTCACATGACACTAATAATTGGTGGGGCCCATCACATGCTCCACGCATATACGCTAGATACAGATATATCAAATACAGTCATACAAATACAGACATACCAAATACAAATACAGACGTACCAAATACATACAAGGTTTATACATCATTGTCGAGTCCTTGATTAATAACTTCGATGACAACTTTAATCAAGCTTCCGAGTTGTTGTTCCATCGGTCGTACAGATGAAGAAATGTCACTCCAGCGGTTGTCTTTGGTGGAGAGGCTTCTACAACAGGCAGATTTGTTTTCATACATCCTTTGAAGAATTCGCAGTTCGTAAAGGACTTTCTGATTCTGTTCTGCTTCAATTCTTCGAGCGGCTCCACGTAGTTTGTCGTGTGCGTCGACTGAGAGAGGGAAATCGAAGGATTCCCATAGTAATTCCCAGTGAATGTCACCGACATCCTTTGGTACGTTTGGCAGTCCAAGTCCACTTGGGCAGCTTTGATTGAATGTTCTTTTGGCCTGCTAAAACGATCCGTAGCGACGTTCATCTTGTAGGCCATGGTTCCATCTCTGATCTGTGATGTCTTTTCTTGTCCATTGGTAATCATTTGATGCAATCTAGTTATACTCGTCTTCTCTTTTAGGATTCTTTCCTTTGTTGTTTTCTGCGTCTATTCCTGGATGTCAGAGAATAGAAAGCTAACTTTCTCCTCAAATCCTGCAATAAGAACAAAGGTTAGTCTAGAAAGAGAGTCCGCGAGGACGTTGTTTCTTCCATCAATGTGTTCAAAGTGCACGACAATCCCCAACCCATTAATAAAGTCGGTGAATGCTAACCATCTGACTCGGTATGGCTTATTATTGAGGTTATGTTTTGAGTTGCAGACATCCGGTCTTTAACAAGGAGTCTACTTCTCTTGAGCCTCTTGAGTTTGTAAGTTCTAAGTTTGCTTTAATAAATTGTGTGTTGTTTTGGTTTACATACTGTTCTTTCCGGCAAAATTTTTTTGTGATCCTAAGTCGGCGATCCCCCGTTTCCGCTAACACGGTGAATTAAAATAAAAATGAGTAAAGGACGCAAATTCACAAGTCTTGGAACATGAAGGAGGATGGCTGGAGGTCGGCAACTAAAAGCAAGAGAGGCAGGCGCCTATTGTAGGACAGTGGCCAGAGGCAGGATTGTGTGGGAGAATTAGGTAGAGGTCATCATCACCTCAAAGCAGAATATAGTCGATGCACCAACTGTCCTCGGATACAGCCCTAACAAGAGAAAACTCCTGGAGGCAGAAATTTGAAATTAAAAAATCAAGACTAAACCTTAACTCAGCAAGCAACATATTTACAATTGGTAGATGGAGGGAAAGAGACGGTAGTTTCTGCCCAATAGCTAGACAGTCAGTCCAGCCTCCCCGTTGGACCAGCTCCCCAAGAGGCTCCCCAATATTGAATCGTCTGATTCAGCCAAATAAGTCCCACGCCAGTCATAGCAATTGAAATATTAGAAATTTTAAAAGAGCATCAAATAACACAGTGAATTAAAATAAAAATGAGTAAAGGATCTAAAACTGCATTAAAGAAAAATAACATGATTATGTTTCGTAAATTCACAAGTCTTGGAATGAAAATCCCCAAGAATTTGTCAAAATTGTGGGTGGTAGTTAAGGAGCATGGCAACTAATTCCGATTAACAAGAAGATATAATTCTTCTCTCTAACTAGCTCAATTATTTTTCCCGTACTAAAGTCATGAAATACACAACGAAATGCAGAAGAAGAAGAATATACCTGAATGATATTCACAATTTGTTTAATTCCCCATCCAATAAATGCTAATGTGAATAGTACTGAAAGGGTTAAGCTATTTTTTGTAGAATTCACACAGACCTGTTAATATTGAACTAAGTAAAATATCAGAAGGATTAAGGACGTTACCTCAACTCAAATAAAGAAAGGAAACAAATAACAATGGCACAAGCCAAAATGCTTACAGAGATTAAACTTTCATCGTGCTTTTGATGAATTAAAAAAAGAATGATGTAAAGAACCTGAAGCGGGCATCCGTATCAATTACCTGAACATAGAGCTATATAAATGTCCAAACAAGAAAAATGTTTGGAAAGTCCTTTACCTCAGATCCAACACAGCAGAACGCCATGAAATAACGATGCTGATAATATGCCCTTAAAAGCCAACTACTTTTGTCCTTGACATCTTTATGGCTGCTCTTGCCACTCAAGAAAGTACTGAATAAGAAATACATTGGAAAATTTCAGGGATTCCAATACCAAAAAGGTTAAATTTTGAATGGAAAAGATATTTTACATATATACATGCAATGATTAATTGGACCTTTTACCATGCGTCTAGTCAAGATTTAAATAGAAATCTGATGTAATAAAGAACGAAAATGCATGATCAATCGAAAGGGACCAAGCAGAGATCAAGATAGCTTAAAGGGAAACTAATTGAAGATCTCCAAGGTAGAGATACTCCCACAAACACCAAAGAAATAAAAAATCCCACCTTGCAAAAGCCTCTCAATTAATACTAGATAGCCAAGAAATGAAATAAAAGGCAATGGATTGCAAGCAATTGTCAAAGATTACTAATACAATCTAAGATGAAATGCAAGATGGAAATGCCAAAAAAAAATTCAAAATCATAGATTCCAATCTTATATTTTTGGCAAGAACTAAAAAGGCAGCAAACATGTCTTACAATTTGTAATTCCACAAGGAAAGAGCATTAATTCAAGATTACGAGTCAAANAAAAATATACTTCGAACAACAAATGTATACAAGATTAGATACAAAATCAACTCACTAATCTCTTTGAATCACATAAGTATGAACCATAAAACACATAAGAAAAGCACCTGTCTGTTACCATGTCCAGAACTGCCCCAAAGGTTGATACTGAGAAAACGGGGGGGAAAAAAGGTGACAAACAATCAAACACCTTGATTTTGGCATGGTTTTGAACTCAAGAAACAGCTACGATAAAATTTGTAAAGATTCAAGCAAATGGAACATTCATCATGATTCAACCGGCTATAGAAAGTAAAACAAAAGAGAACTAATCTAAAAGATTAATTGTTGTAATATGCAATACATGTAGACTGTCATAAAAAGGACAAAAAAGAGGAAGACATCACATCATTAAAAAAATTGTCTATTTTTGTTCAAGACCAAAGCCTCCTGCCACATCAAGGGTTAACAAAATTCTTACCATGGGATGTCACCTCGCAAGAACAGTGCAAATTCACCTCAGTTAAAAGATGTGAGGCAGTGTTAAGGGTTCAAAAAGTTAAAATATGAAAAAAACTGTGATACAAGATACTCTAGAAGATGACTTGAGCAACAAAAATGAGTGAATAGAAGACAGAAAACATGCATAAAGACATGAGTTTAAGTGGTATAAGACCAGCTAGAGACACGGAATTACACCAGAAGCCATTTTACATACATTATAAAGCTTAAGTACAAATTATAAGCAAACTAAGATTGTTATAAATAAGAGTATTCAAAAGATCAATCTCATTGTATTTTGCTCATAGAAAATACAAGTCCAATCATCCACTTAAAAAACGAGTCATGCAGGTGGCACGAAATTACGAAAAAACAAGCAAAAAAATTTAAATCTTAGGGCCCGTTCAGAGCAGCGGCGCTGTGAGAAAACACAAAAATTGCAAAATATAACAACAGTGTTTTATGAAACGCGCTCCTGAATGAAGGTTGTGAGTTTGACCAAGCAGTTCGCATTTTTTATGTGATTCTATTACTTTGTTACCCCCTCGTCTGGCTCTCTCGCATCTCTGCCCTATCCTCTCCTCTCTCGCGTCTCTGCATGTCTCGCATCTCTGCCCCTATTGCATCTTTGCCTTAAGGGGTACTCTCCTCTCTGGCGTCATTGTCGCAAGGAGTCCTCTCCTCTTTCGTGGCTTTGTTTGGTTCATCATGTCTCGACATTAAAAACTCTCTTTTGGCTCCATCAGAGCCATGGCTGATTCCTCCACCATCAAACTTCCATCTGACACGATTTTTAAATTTACCAGAGGATCGACAGCTACCTCAATCCTTCTGTAGACCGGGGGACCTGAAAACTACATGAATTTTCTAATTACCACAAACTCAACGGCTCCAATGATCTCAAGCTGTTTCATTATTCGTTAAAGGTCGAGGTAAATTCAGTTACCTCACGAGCATGACTAGTGAACTTCCAAAGACTAACCCAGCATATACTGCATGGGAAATGAAAAACTCTATGGTTATGTAATGATTCATTAATTCTATGGAGACCTCTATTGGTCGTTCTTAGGAGTTTCTTCCATCTACAAGTGCCCTCTGGATTGCCTTTCACAATACTTATTCGAATTTAAGTAATTCTAGACAACTCTATGAAATTTCTAATAAGATTCATGAGGCTAAAGAGGGATCAAAGACGGTGACCTAGTACCACAACGATTTGGTTGTTTTATAAATGAAATGTGACATCTACTATGACTACACTTGATACTATCCTGCAGATCTTTTCCTTTTGCAAAAAATCTTGAAAAAATATTCGTGTGTTCCAAATTTCTGTTGGGCCTGAATAAAAACATTGATGAAGTTTTTAGTCATATACTGGGTCGTGACCCTCTTCAACACGGGCAGCTTTCACCAAGATCAGTCGCGAAGAAAGCCGAAGACTTGTCATGCTCAGCAACTCAACTACTTCAGCCAAGCCGTCAATCTTGGTCTCCAGCAATACTCCACAATCTACCATGTCGTCGCAAGCCAATCACTCCACATGTGACTTTTGCACAAATGCTACCATACCCGCGATAGTGTTGAAAACCCCGTGGGAAACCAGTAAATAAGTCTTCAACCAAATCTTCCGCTGCAAAAGACCTCACCATGACCTCATAATCTACTACAATTCAGTTGACCCCTACTCGGACCATTCCCGACTTAGCAAACACTATTAAGAATCAGATAGAACACTTGATTAAGCTGCTTGGATCTAGTCAGTTCTCCTCATGCTCGTCGACTTCTCATGTCTATGAAGGTAACATCTTTATGAAACTCGCTTGTTTTTCTTCTTCTAGCCAGTGGACTATTGATTCAGGTGCCATAGATTAAGGGTGTGTTTGGGGGAGCTTATTTGCAGATTATGCATTTGAAAACGCACATAATGCGATTCTTTTTCGCGACTTGATTGTGTCTCGTAAAACATCGTTTTGGGTTAATATATGATCGTGGATCGCGTCCTCAGTGTCGTGGGCCAGCGTTTCACGCTCCTTTTTACTTTACTAACCCATTCTTCCTTCGTCGTCCCAGCTCTTGCCCTAGGTTCCGCGATCTGAGAAAGACGAGATCGCAACATTCGATCGATCGTGCTTGATCTTTCTCACGCATTAGTTTTCTCTTCCCTCTCCTCCCCTGCGATCCGCCCTCTTTGCTTTGTAAGTACTTATCTTCTTGTTTACCGTAAGTTGGAGGAGTTTCGTATGGATGGCTTTGAATGGAGCATTCCATTTTTGTTTGGGAGATAATTTCTCCTTGCAGTTTTACGATTATTGAGTGTTCAGTGCTCTGGATTTCAGCCGACTGAGCTCCATATGTGGTGGTCACGATCACAAGTTTTCTAACTTTGTGCTTATCTCCTTCTGAAATATGATAATTTCTTTTATGTTCAGTTTTGAAATTTCGTGTGATGAAATTTGAGCATCAGAATAACTTTATGGTATTTATGAATCTTCCCCCTATTTTGGCCGAAGATCCCAATTGCTAAGAATGTGTGTGGCCAGTCTTGGAATTCTTCTTTGCTACTATTTTTATTCACTGCATCTATAATAAATGTCGATCTGCTACATTGAAATGTCGATGTGTAGTGGTATTACTGCTTCATTATTCTTTAGTTAACAAAACGCACTAACCAAACAATTAAACAGCTTATTCAAAACAGGGTCAGAACGATCATTTATCCATAATTAGTTGTTTTCCAAACGCACAAACCAAACAGTTAGATATCTTATCCATATTAGTTGTTTATCGGCAGCTTATCTGGATAAGCTGGACAAGCTGCAGCTGCCCCAAACAGATCTTAAATGAATGGGTGTTTACTTTTTCTCAACATACTCTCTGTGCTTCGGGTAAGCTTCTATTAAAATTGTTGATGGCTCCTGTAATTTCATTGCGGGTAAAAGTTCGATTGTAATAACAATTGGGTTGACACTAGGATTCGTGTTACACATTCCTTTGCTTATGTGTAACCTCTTGTCGGTCAGTAAGTTAACATGTGACATTAATTATGTTGCTCATTTTTTCTAATGTTTGTGAATTTCAGGATCGCCGTCCAGGAAGAATGATTAGAACTGCTAAGAGAACAATCGAGCTTTATTTTTTTCCTAGAATATGGCATGGATAATGCGAAAAATCCCATAATTGTAGTTTTTCTCTTTCTACATGCCCAATTATGCTTTTATATTGTCATTTACGTCATCTCAATTTTCACAGTTCAAAACTCCTTCTACAGTTCAAAACTCCTTTCACAGTTCAAAACTCCTTTCAATACATGTCAATCTCCTTTTATATCTGAAATTTGTCAATTATTTAAACGTCAATGTGTATCACATCCACCTCACCATTACACTCCTTCCTCCCTTCTCACTTATTCATAGTGACTTATAGAGACCCACTCGAACTTCGAGCCATACCAATAAATGGTAGTTCATTACTCTAATTGATGGTCACACTTGGAAGACTTAGGTTTATATATCAAAAAACAAATATAAAGTTACAGCCACTTCTAAAAATTTTCACTCCATTTTGACCCTATTTAAACCTCTATTCAATTTTTTCGAACCAACAAAGGTCGTGAGTACTTTTAACTCTACATTGGGGGAATTTTTAGTTAGTAAGAGCATCATTCATCATAGCTACTATACAAATACGCCTCAACAAAATAAATAATCAAGTGAAAAAATAGACACCTCAAATTTGTTTGTTCCATTATGTTTCAAACTAATAATCCTAAACATTCTTTGAATGACGTCGTCCTTACTACCACTACCTCATCAACAGAGTTGCCACAAAAATCGACAACAGTTGAACCCCTCTGTCTGTCTTGAAGTCGTGAGTTCCTACCAATCGGTTATTCTCCACATTAGATCCCAAAATACTTGGATGCATGGCCTTTAATCGAAACACTTCCAAGACTCGTAGTAAACTTGAACCCCACTCAATTAAATATGTCTAGTAGGTAAACTCATTTATCCCGCCCATATGCACCCAAACATTTGTCACGCCATTCGTATTGTAATTTATTTCATGCATGACCCTTACAAGCATCATCTCAAGGCTATCCATCAGATCCTCCGCTCCTTAAAAGGCACATCGGGCCCAGGTTTGTTGTTCTCTCGTCACACCTCTCACAATGTTGCAGTTTATACGAATGTTGATTGGATCGGGTCCATCCATGATTAACGATCTACCACGGGTTATAGCTCCTTCATGTGGAAAAACCTTGTCACGCAGAAGAGTAAAAAAATCTTATAGTTTCTCGTAATAGTGTTAAAGCCAAGTTTCGTTCTATGTCCTTGGGGGTGTGTAAAGTCTTCTGATTACGCGTCATGCTCTACGAGTTACGTATGTCGGTCACCATTTCTCTGGAGTTGTTTTGTGACAATAAAATTGCAATAAGCATTGCTCATAATCCAGTCCTAAATGATCGTATCAAGCCAACTGACAAATATTCTCACAAAGAATCTTCCGCTACCGTTGTTTAACAATTTTGAATCCAAGTTGAACATGATTGACATTTATGCTTCAATTTGAGGGAGGGTGTTAGAAGTTATTAGTATTGATTTATTTCCTATTTTATGTATTTACTACATTATATCTTTCCTTTTATTTCCTGGTGGTTATTAGGAAAAGAATTGATTCCTAGTGATATGACTGTTATATCTTTTCTATTTTATCAATCATGTTGCTTGTATTTATATTCCTTTTCAGATCAATGAAATTATCCTGCTCAATTCTCAAAACTTACAATCTCTATCATTTCAAAAAAGCTACACATGGTCAAAGGCATAGCGGAGTTTCCATAATGCAAGAGCAGGTGATAAGCTAAATTCGATAATCCTCCATACTTTCGATAATCCTCCATACTTTCCACCATTAAATCACAGGTTATCTAAGACATCAACATTGAATCAATGGCCACAAGAAAGCGCCTTCTACTTGATCCTCTTGAACCTTAAGATTCCTTCGTTTAAAGATTAAAGAGCTTAAATATGGCCTCTGCCAAAAATGCCATGAATCATATTACAGATTCAACTTCAGGTTGTAAACCTAATCAGCACTATTGGCTGGGAGATCGGCCTTTCTGACACAGTTGTTAGCTAATTGGCTGATAGAACCTTAACAAAAATGAAATGTTGACCATGAATTATATTAGCCAATATAGAGTCATTGCTCAAGAACTCAAAAGCATATCCAGTTTCAACTAAAGCCACTGTGGTTTACCTGCAAAGCATATAAAGATCCACTTTACATGGGTCTGTGAGAGGACATGTACAAATTTCAATGCATGCTTGCGTGATTACCAAGCTATAAACCGATGGCCAAAACTTCATGGTCAAAGAGCTTGGTGCACAACAAAGGCTTAACTTTGATCTAACACAAAATAAAGATCAATCATGTACACCCCGCTGTCACGATGAAATTAGTTGCGTTGAAATAGGCCAAGAAAATGGAAGAAAAAGAAGCAGACCGTATGGCTGAAAGATAGAGCTAAACATGGGTGCATCTAATAGGTGTAGAAACTGACAGTGCAACCTTCCGTGCAAACTATTCTTTGGAAGGTGACTCTAGCTATATTACTGGGCAATGTCCAACTCTTTTATGGAAAATTTACTGGCACTGCTACCAGCGCAAGTAAGTTTACTGAAGAAAAATAACTTTTCATTGCATTATTAATCCTAAATTTCCAAAAGTGCTCTACCATTCTATCGAAAAAGGGTTAATAAGTGGCCAGCAGACACATTGAGAACCTCTGGCCTGAATTCCAGCTATCTTCACATGGCCGAGAATATTGTACCTGTACCTAGCTTTCTCCAAGACTTATTGCATAAAAAGAAAAAAGAAATATCATGGGATGCTTCAAATGATGGTTCGGTTATATTATACTAATGATGTATCTGAATGGGGATGTAAAATAGCTTAGAAATTTCCTCTGATTACAAGCTTATTACTGATGGGGACTTGGTATGATTATTGGTTGGATGAAGAAAAACAAGATTGAACATCCTCTGCTTTTCTACTTCACGCCTGTCCTCCAAAGGTGAGCCCAGTGCATGAAAAACCTACCAATTTCAGGAATAACATTCCCTATTTCCTTGTAACCTAGAGACACTAACAAGAAAAACTTGTAGCCAACGGGCTTGTGTAAGAGAAATTATATTCAGACAATAGGTGATTGCGCTTTCGATTCATTTGACAATTCAGCGGAAAAGTTTAGCAGTTTTAGAAGCAAGCCTCTCCTATTTCAAGTAGAATATTGGTTATTTAGTAATAATGTATAAGCCTCATCTGAAACTTTAATTTAAAACCTAGTTCATGATATTTTAACGGCCAGAAATTATTAATGCAACGTCAAGAGAGGTTAGAAGCCGGGTTCCTCGCAATCTAAGGGGGGAGAGTAGAAAATTAAAGTTGGAGCCTTTGAGTAAGCTTGTTTGGGCCAATGAAAAAGGAAGATCTAGTGAAAATAGATAGAGAGAGATTACACAGATAACAACAATAAGATATAAGTGGTTCAATAATTTCTGCCTATATAGCCTTTTTATTACAGCAATGACAGGATGTAGTAGAATAAGCAGAGAAGAAGAAGAAGAAGAAGAAGAAGGAAAACAAGGGAACCAGAGAACCCCATCCCGCAACTATACAATCGCACACCCTCCCTCTAAATAGCCTCCAAGATGTACTCATTAAATGCGTTGTATGGACCTTATCAGCCAAATGTCCTCAATCAAGGAGAGGATAGTGGTTAAAGAACAAGAATTACTACATCATAGAGCCATGAGCTTTTCAACATCTTGTGATGTCGTAGTAGGTGGGCTATTTTTTGGAAATATTGTCCTATTTCACCAAAGTCAATCATTTGGTCAAGAGCTAATGCGGGTAAACAACCATTGATCTGATTAGCATTGACTTAAGATCATTAGGTCGTTCTAGATGGGTTGATTTCGCTAATGTGGCATCAGATGCCAATCATGCAAGCAAAGAACCAACCACAAGTTTCAACAAAAAAAATGCAGCTGATCAAGAAGGTTCAATAATCCAGAGTAAGATGACGACCCTTAGAGAAATTAATTTTGTTTTGTATAGTATGAATTATGTGTGAAAGCTTATAAATGTGTATTGTGTTTGTGAACATTGAGTTTGAAACTAGACTTTTAAGTTTCAAATCCTTGAAATTTTGAAATTTAGATTTTCAATTATCATTGAAGAATGATATAATTAATTTGAACGCATGTATTTAGGCCTAAAGTTAGCAAATACATACCATTTCAAACATGGAGTGGTCCGGCAAGAGGGTTTGTGATTGAAGTTATGGATGGTCACACATTTATAATCACCTCCTCATCCAAACAAGTGTCCCCCTCTCTTCCTTTCCCTCTCTTTCAGTATTTTGAATTTCTCTTGTAAAATATAATATCCTTGCTGAAGAATGAAGTGAAGAGATGCTTTGTTGGGGAAAGTTTCGTTTGAAGACATTCCGATAAAAGAGAAGGGATTTAGTGGCCATCCACGTCAAAGAAAACTAATTATGCCACTCTTCTTGAACCTACATCTTTTGAGTTGCAAGAACTTATCTACTGTGTGTTTTGTATTTAACTCCAATTGTTGTGTTACTCTACCATCTTCCATAAATACTTTTACCCAATTAAATCTCTACAAAAATTCATGAAAAATCTTCTTGTTCGGTTAGTCAAGTCTCCTGCAGGAACTGATCTTATTCCATAGTCTACTTGGTGGATCAAAACTCGTTTGAAATTTGTAAAAATTAACATATGCACATTAGAAACCCTAAAAAATAAATTTCATGCGTTTTTGTCCAATTCTACTTCTCAAAGCTAAAACCACTACATGAGAACCACAAAGAAAGGCAGAAATACCTCCTGATTCATTTCAGCTCGTTATTTACTGGCCGAAGATGTGGTTCAATGGTGATGTACAACTTGGCAACTGAATAACTGGTTGAATATTCATAATTTTAATGTAAGACTAAACAATTGGCTTAAATTTTCAGCCGGTCACTGTCACTTAAAATCGACTTGCTACTAACAAAAAATTCAACCGTTGAAACTATCGGTTAAAATTTCAACCAGAAATCTCTATTATATGCAACTCAATCACCCATGATTTCATTATTCTTCCCTCAGTTTTCTCTCTAGCGACCTAATATTCTTTCTCGGCGACAATGGCGACCCTACCTTGATTCTCTCTCAAAAAAATAACTTTCTCTCTTGATGACCCTACCTTTTTTTAAAATTGAAGTTTTGTATACATA
Organism: Phalaenopsis hybrid cultivar; assembly: GCA_002079205.1. Classification (NCBI taxonomy): domain Eukaryota; kingdom Viridiplantae; phylum Streptophyta; class Magnoliopsida; order Asparagales; family Orchidaceae; genus Phalaenopsis; species Phalaenopsis hybrid cultivar. The sequence continues at coordinate 260,158 of JXCR01149069.1, forward strand.
CCACTCAATTCCTATGTATTTTACATATTTTTCTGACTTTATCGCTTTAGCGTTGAGAAATTTACATACCTAGCACACAGTCCTTCTGTATGGTACATATCTCACACCAAAAGTTTCATAATTACATATCAATTCAGGCTTCAAACTCATGTCTGAAAAATATGTAATTTTAAAGAAGGAAGTCTGCTATTTCTGGTGTGATATTATGGATTTTAGTGTTATGTATGTAGATATAAAAGTTTAGATATGATAAATGTAAATACATAAGAATTGTGTGATATGTATATAAATGCCCTTATCTTATTTAGGGGGAAGCAGATTTGCATATATATCACTCACTTTCCTGTATTTGCATACATTTATGCCTTTTATTGCTTTGTGCTAAGAAATTTACAGACCTAGAACACAATTCCTATATATTAAGGATTTCAAGTGTAAGATATGTTCTGCAACGATTTAGGCGGAATAATTTTCTAATTACATGATTCTAAATAGTAGAAGTCGAGTTGAGTTTTGGTCAAATATGATTTTGAATGGTTGTTACATCCAGAAACTAATTTAGCCAACCAAAGCCCTTCAGAATTTTGAGGGCAAGGGATTATCTTAGAGGACGTTATTGGTAAATATGAAGAAGTTAATCTTGATGTGGATTAGTTTGACGATAAAATAAATGATACGATTTAAGTTAAACCTCTATTCACCGTTTGAGGAATCAGAATAAAATGGAAACATAATTTTAATTTTAATTTCATATTGCTTTTACTTCTTGGTGTTTCCTTCGACCTCCACATAGTTTTTTCGGGTGTTTCCTGCATTTAATTCAATTCTTTCTTATTCTTATGTTATTTTCTATTTTTACTTGTATTATTTTCTAATATTACTTCACTTGTTTCTTGTTTTTATTTCTGTATTTCTTGCTTATATTTATTTTGATCAATTCACTTCTTGTTACACAAGACTTTTTGTGGCAGTAATGGCCATGGTACTCGGAGATCAGTTGTCTCCAGTTTCATCCAGAGGAAGAAGCACGCGGTTGCACGGTCCACCATGCAGATGAGCACCACTATAATAGTTATCACTTCGACCTCCACATAGGTACCCATCATGCTCGTTGCTTCACCTTCGATTACCCACACCAACCACACCCACGCAGCTCCCACCACACCGCCACCTCTGTCTTTCTTTATGGCAAGCCCCACCACTCCTGTTAAACCTATTGTAATGAACACCTCAGAACAATAGTACATTGAGTCAGATGATAATTCTTAAGTAGTTTAAATTATAGTAATTAAAATAATTTTTCTATTAAATTATATAACTAATATTATATTTTTGCAAGTTTTATCCAACTAGGCAGCTCATCCATAGGATCATAAAGTTCGACAAGAGTGGGTACAATGCTCCACATCTATCGTGGAAAAAAATCCACATTGAAATTTTAGACATCTGGTTGAGAGAGTTTGAGATAAACTAAGTAATATTGAATTAGTTATGTTTTTATAATAACAAACATTATTTGATACTTATTTTACAAATGGATTTCTGGTGAGATGTTGTGCATAATCAGCAGATCCGAAGGAAGCTCGAGACCCGAGGCCAAAGCTGCTTGCGAGATATAGTCATCGATATTCGCAAGAAGTGGCAGATGCTTATATGGATAGACGTGGATGTCTGAGCCAAATTGTGTAGAGCCTGGCCCTATCATGAGTATCTTAGGAAGAGCAAGACGGCAAAGTAGAACCGGGCCTCGAACTGTGAAAGCATGAGTACCTCCTTACACACCAGAGGCTCGATCCCCATACTGAGTATACGAGGTGGATGATAAGATTTATTCAATGCACTAAAATAATTTCTATAATTACTTTTTTCCTAACCTTTTTGTATGTTAACAGAGGCTAAAGCTTGGACGAGAACCCACCATCGCTAAGTTACATGCCTTACACATCATTGTCAGGCGGAACACAGGCAATCAACGACAAATCTAGCCATATCCACCTAAGTTGAATATTTTTTTATTTATTTGTGAAAGTTATTTAAAATCTTATTTCAATGTTACTTAGCCTTTATAATCTTCTATAGGACGAGTATATGCGCCTGAAGTTATCCAAAGTCAAAGCCCAATAGAAGTTGGTAGCTCTAGCAATCAGTCTAACCACTCGGACTTTGAGATCTTGATTGCAGCTGCCAGAGGGAGGAAAAAGGAGAGGGTATATGGTCTTGATGCACGGGAATTTGTTTACGAGTCTCAGCACTCGAGCTTTGCTTATAGGGCATCATCGGTTGATGACAAAGTCGCTAGTCACTAAGGAGTTACGAGCTAACTTCTCTGTCGATTAATGTTAGATGGAGTCCAAGTTGAAGTGCTCGATGGTGGAAACGGTGCAGGCCAGGGATGTCAATGTGAAGAGAATCGAGGCAACGATTCAACAGCTACAATGCCAGGTATGTTTGTGTGGCAAGCAACTTATCATCGAGGAAGATGACGACGAGTAGGTTTTTATTTTTAATTTTTGTAGAGCATTATTTACATTATTCCCTTTTACTCTACAGATACTCTTGTCATGATAATTTATTGAGATTTTATTGTTATATTTTTTATGATTTTATTCATTTTTTATTCTCCATCTGCTCGTGTACATTGTTGGGAGATGTTGTGGATATAGTTCATATTTTTTTTATTGCAGATGTAAAATTTGCTTGGCTAGGTCCCCTTGCTTTACAGTTTTTCGGTTGATTCGTGGTCGATTCTTCACCCAATAAATCATTACCGTTAAAAAATCAACCACATGGTTGGCGTCGAGCTGATTAGCCGCAAGTTCAACCAGCAAAGTTAATGGCTGATAATTCAATCGATAATAATTTACCAACTGAAAATCAACCATTAATCAATCCGTAAGTCCGCGTCTGAAAGACAGTTGGTAAATCATTATCGACAAAGGTATTTCTAGATGAAAATTTCGAGTTGTATTTAAACAGACAATTCTGATTACTAGCTGAAATAAAGAGTGAATTTTTCTTATGTTGTTGGCTAAAAAGACTATCTCCTAACCTTTTATAAGAATCTTCAAGAAAATATATAAAATATTTCAAAAATCATGATACTCTCAAAAACACTTTACAAACATACTAAATTAGCATTATACAGTTTGAAGGCTAAAAAATCAATAAATTCTCCACATGAAATTTTTAAAATTCGAACTAGGTTTTCCAAACCTTAAGCTATATTATATTGTCAACTCTAAGTGTTTTATAAGCCTACATACACTTTAAACTACTTTACCAAGGCCTAAAAACTTTTCCTCGCTCCCTTGGAAGGAGATCCAAAGCCTAATTGACCTCCATCTAATGGGTCAAAGTCAGGCTACACCATGCACATTACATTTGTGTCGGCTATAGAAACCTAATGGTCCGATCAGAGCAGCACAAGGTCGAATGAGGAACTTTGTATGGACCTTGCTTTTTAAAGAACTAGGTTAGATTTGAGTGATCAAATCACCATGCAAATTAAACAAACTTGATTGCGTGCAAAAAATGAGCACAAGGTAGATTTGCAATCATAAGAAGTGTTATTTGAGAATAACTTTTGAAAGCTAAAAATTCCAGTGTAAATCACCACTTCTAAGGAATTTTACAAGATTCTATTCCAATTGACATGATCTAAAATGTTTTTAGAAGAACAATGCATCTTTATCCACTAAAAAGATTGAAATCATGTATAAATCAAGTATAACCATATATTTTGTAGCTTACTTGAATGTGAATATCCCTGAGATATGGCTCATAGAAGCAGTAAATTATTTTATTAAGTTGTAAACTCCAAAGTATAAACCAATATGGACATTAGTAAAATATTAAGAGCTCAACTCTTGTTTAACATCCTTTGAAGAGCTATCTTCCACTCCCACTTGTTCACAACAATCTACCCCTCAAGNCCAGATATGAATGAAAGGGGAAATTTCAAAGTTGGATTTGTAACCACAAACAAAATGACATCTCTAAGCAAGCTTACTCCCCACCACAATTTTTTTCCTTTTTTTTTTTTTTGTGTGTTAAAGTATGTCTCCAAAATAGGTCATATAACCAAACCCAAATTCTTTTCATGTCTAATTGATATTTTGTATGTTTCGTCTAACATTGGAATTAAATATTTCTAACAAACCACCCTGTACCTAAGACAATGCATGCACTATCAAGTT
>JXCR01149071.1:5080-20935 GCA_002079205.1 Phalaenopsis hybrid cultivar
ATATATATATATATATATATATATATATATATATATATATATCTCAAAAGGAGCAAGATCAGTCAAGAATTACATGAGAGAGAGAGATATTGAGTCTCCTCCTAAAGAAGACACGTCAATCACATTTTCTTACGTTACTTTTACTTTTATTGTTATTTTAATGCATGGCCATAAATTTCTTAATGAAATTTACATACATACCACACAATTATTGTGAATATATATATCTAACACCAAAAGCTTAATATATACCTTTATGACACCCTGATATCATAAATTTATGCATGAAAGGATGTATTTTATTTTTTTTAAAATAGTGTAATGATTTTTTTATGCAATATTAAATATTCAAGCGACATAAGTCTGAATAAGCATTTTTAGGCGTTGAATGTGTAAATACATAAAACTTATGTGACATGAATAAGCATTTTTAGGTGTTGGGCGACTGCACTCAGAGATGCGTGTGATGGGCCAATAAAAACTACTTATTTACCAAAAAAACATATTTCAATGAGTCCACTTTTAAAATTTTTAAAAATTAAAAATAAAAAATTTCATTGGACGGTACACGCGAGATGCGTGCGCCGTCCACATGCAATATTTTAAAGATTGTTTCTTCGCTTCGTATATGACAAGATATATTCAAAATATGTTTACAATTTAATTTTATAAAATATTTAAATGATTGCCTCCTCATAACAAATCTTAAAAATAGTTAAATATTATAGCATTAATTGTTAATAATTTAATTTAGTTTATTTATTTATTCCCAGCTTATATTTTTTCTTTCAACTTTATATTTTTCTTCATAATTACGTTCATATATAACTATGCAATTGTATTAAATACATAAATTATGTAAATTTAATATAATAATTTTAATTTTTCCATTTAATTCCGATTAATGATTTTCATTTTATTTTATTTAATAGTCCTTTTTTCTTACATCATCAATTTCTTTATCTGATGCTGCTAACTGCCGTGTATTTTCAGGAGCGCACGGTTGCGGGTTTCACATGAATAAGCATTTGTCAATTATTGATTGATGCGAGATGGTATATCTTTTAATCTAAATAATAAGCAGCCACAATTATATGAAATAAGTAATTTAAATTGTTATTGGAGCTTGCTGTGAAAATGGCTTGGAATTGTTTTAAATTAAAATTTGTTTGTTTTAGTTAAAGACCATGATAAGTGGTAAAATAGATGTATTGGGATTTGAAAGTTTCATTTAGGCATTGATGAAATTGAAGGTTTTGTTTGGAGATGATACAACTTCAAGTGACACATTACCAATGTGCTGCCCGTCTATTTTAATGTATAATATTTGGTATGATTTTGCAAAAATTTACTTTGCATGTCACTTGTTGTGTCCAACAAGTTGCTCCAAGTTTAAATTTCTTGGCTTGTTTAAGCACCGAATGTTCTTGATATTCATGGGCGTAATGACAACGACGAGTTTTATGGTTGTTTATGAGCGAAAACAAATTAGCTCTGTTTGTTTGTTATGTAAGCAAATATGCTCGATTTAAGATCTTCTTTTTGCTGAAAGCAACTTTTCTATTTTATGTTTTTTTTATTATTATTATTTTCTTTGTCCTGTCAAAGTTTATTGAGATTCTTGCTGAAATGCTTATGACATCAATAAGCATTTGTTTGTTGTTCGTATGCGCTTCACGTTTGAAAGTAATGAATATTATTTTGTTGTTTTCAAGAAAGATGAGCTCCATAAATTTAGGGACGTCACCGAGATTGCTATGCTATGTGGACTAGAGACTTCTTTTCTGGGGTCACATCAGACCCACAACTATGGTCGACACTTTTACAAATGCACCCGAGAACTTGCAGAACATTGTGACTTTTTTCGATAGGCTGATACTAAGATCGATTCCACTGTTGGAAGTGATCGCGAATTGATAGCATGATTGAGAAACAGTTTAAGAGAAGGCGTCCATCGCCTTCATGTTAAAAATAATATTATCATTATTTTACTTGTAACTTTATTAGGTTTTTTCTTTTTCTTAGAATTTTTTGCACTCACTATTGAGTGAGTTGTGTCTTTGAACTTTTGTTATATTTTGAAATGAATTTTTGTCTCTGAAATATCAAATATATCGGTGTCACGGTTCTATTACAAACAAATTTACTAAAGTGAAACATAATGATTATTTTTCCAGGAACAGCTGTTCCACAGTTTTTTTCACACAATTGCAACAAATTGATAACCAGCTTTCCCGCAACAATTTTCCGCAAAAACTTCCTGGCGCCAAACAAACCCTAAAACTTTTTCTAAACTAAATTTATATATTTTAACACACGTATGAGATGGTTGATTCATTTTTTTTTAAATGTATCATTCGTTTTTAAATCCTATCCATCTGCACGACACTAATGCTGCTTCACTTTTAAAATATTGTAGTATTTTTTAATTCATCTATATTTTAATTTCTAATTACTTATTAGGATATATGACTTTTAATATTTTCCATTTTCATCGCTCTCCTATTTCATTTTCTCAATCCAAATAAAGTGAAACAAGGACACCTACAATTATATAAAATATGTAATTCAAACTATTATGAAATGAATTTATTTATATTTAACATACATGTTAAATTATTGATTTAATTTCTTAAAATATATTATTTCTTTTTTAATTATCTCCACTTCCATGAAGATCATGCCACCTTACTTTTGAAATATTTTCATATTTTTTTAACTCACACATAAATATCAAATTATTATTATTATTTTATTTATATTATTTTTATAATTTATCCGCTTGTGTGGTGCTCATGTCACTTCAAATTTAAAGGTTCTCAGCTGATTTTCTCCTTGATTTTAATTATTGTAATGATATCAATAAATTTTGTGCTAAAATTGACTATTCTATCAAACATTTACCTTGTGATTATCTTGATGTCGCTATTAAAACCTCTAAATTGGTCATTTATGGTTGTCATAAACTTATTGATAAAATTCATTATTGGTTTGTTTGCTGGAAGAAAATATAGTTATCTGTTGCTGCTAGATTTCAACTTATTAAATTTACTATTTGAAGTTATTTATATTTTTCATAAACTTATTAATAATATTCATTTTTTGCTTGCTGGTCCGAAGAAAAAATTATTATATATTGTTGATAGAATTAAACTTATTCAATTTACTTTTGAGTTATTTAAATTATTGGTCTCGTTCAACCTTATTATCTAAATATTCAAAGAAGAAAATATTTTATGTTTTATCCTTTTTTATAGTAACTTATCCAAATTGGGATAAAGTCATAAATGCTTTAAGTTTCAAGTAACTAATGATTGTCATGCGTTATTTGATTTCAATAATTCGTTTGAGGGGGTTTCTCTTGTAGAAAAATTTGGTGGCTCTATTTTTATTAGATTTAAGTTTTATCTTTATTTTTTAAATATATAATTTATAATAGTTATTGAAAATTTTTTTCCAAATCATAATACACTGAATTTTTTTATTGATGCTAATCAAATTTGAAAGCGCATTCATCTTTTGGCTATGCAAGTAACTGTTTATGCGATCAAGTAGGAGAGAAATTCCACATTTTTTAGAAATCATCATACTTCAAATGATTTTAATATCCATCATATTCATTGGTTGATCAAGTTTTTTACTTATTTATTGCAAGTTTGATTTTGCCATGCTCAGATGCTTTCGAACATTAGATTAAACTTTAACCATTTTTTTGAATATTTTTATATTAATTAGTTCATGGATTAACAATTAATATTTTTGCAGGTAATCTTTGTCTATTTCTTTGATTAGCAATTTATTTCTTTCGGTTTTTTTTTATTTCATTTTGATTTTATTCCATATTTAACATAAACTTTTTCTACTTACATTTTAATGTGATATGATGGTCTGGAGGAAACTTGTTCGATGTTGTTGGTTGAGAGGATTTATTAGTTTTTATTTTATTTATTTGTTCGTTTTGTTTTACTTTGCTTCTTATTGGTCGGACTAGTTCTTTGAGATGGTTTTCAGTGGGTTTGATGGTACCTGCTCATCTCTTTCAATATGTGGCTGATTCTTATATATTTCTTAGATATTTTTCTGGTTTAGATCATATTTATACTTAATTTTTTCTCATGGGTTTGATTGTGTTGAGCTATGATCAATTTTAACAATATATCAAATTTCTATGAATATTTAAATTTAAATGCTTATTTGTCATTTTTCAATAATATTTATTTTGATTTCAATTTCTTCTTTGTTTTTGTTAGTTTTTTTTTCTTTTGTATTCAATTTTTTTTTATTTGACAGGTAGAATATGATTTTAATTTTGTTTTGGATAATTTTCTTCAGTAATTTTTAGACTGTGACTTGAATAGTCTTGCAATTGTTTTTGAGCGTAGCCCGACTACTTTTTAGTTTTGAATCTCTCTCTTATTTTTATATTTTGCTTTGTCAGTTTGTTGTAATTTTGTTGTCTGTCTATTTTTTTAACGAATAAAGTTAGTCATGACTATCATTTTACAAATAAGATAAAATAAAATAAAATAAAAAAAAGTATCTAGTGGTTCCTTAAATGTAGGAGAATTTTTAGAAATTTTTTGATGATGTGAAAACAAAAATACAAAGAAAGGTTAAGAGAAAGATCAAAGCCGGTTCAGCAAAGCTGGGCCGCAAAGCACTGGTTCGGCGCTCAGAAACTCATGCTATTTATGCCAATCAGCCCTGTATCTCTCCATGCCTCTCAACCTCTTGCTTTCTCTTGCTCGCCGCCGCCGACGTCTACGAAGATTTGCACCGCGACTGGCGGCCGTCAGGTATTCTTTCCCCTGCCATCTATCTCGATATGTAACTTTGCAAGCTTTTATCATTGTTGCGTGCTACTCCGAACCTCTTTTCTTCCTGCTTTGTGTGGTTAGGGTTAAGGATCCGTGTTCCGCGGGAGACGGGGGGTTTAATAGTTATATATGGGATATGAATTTCTGGTGGGTTTATGGTGAAATTTGTCTTGATATTCTATTGAGGATTGTGAACATGTCTCTCGTGTGGTCGAATTTGTTATCCGGTCTTTTTAGGGCTTCAGGAATTATGTATTTTGAGTTTAGGGGAAGCTTTTGCAGTGATGTATGAGTTGGATCTTGTGGTTTTAGCTTTCTACGCTTTGGTCATTTTGTTTTGAATACATGGTGGAAAATTTTAGTTGGTGAGATGATTTGATGGAATACATGTTTAGAAAATGCTGAGCTCCCATCATCATCATGATCATAATCATTAGCATTAAACTACCTTTTTTTTTTCCTGAAGGGTCATTAAAATGCCTATTTGAGGTTGATGTTATGAATCCTCATTATTCCATCTTTTTTCATGGAGTAATCTGAGACGTTTAACATATTTTTTGCATATTATTTGAACAACTTTGGCGGGTTGGTGCTGGCAGAATCCCGGGGAGAAAGCACACTCTTGTTTGGTGGTGGGTTATGTTGTTATGGTGGATGTATCATATTAGTGGACTGACAATTAGGGTTGAGTTTTAGGTTTCTATTGGTGGTTTCCAAGAGAATGTGGTGGAAGGGAATTATTGGTGGAGGATATCAGGCAATGTTTTAGGTAGGCTATGTTCGATAGTTATGAGAGGGTATTAGAATTTTAGGGATTGAGGGAGGTTGAATAGGGACTTTGGAGGTGATAGAGTTTGGTTAGGGTTTTAGTGTTGGTTGGATGAGTCCAAAGTTGATAGTTGTAATTTAGGTTTCGTTGTAGAAGAATGGGGAAGGCGGACGGTGGATGGCTATGAGAAGTTGCGGGATAGTTTGGTAGAGAGGGCAGTGATGAGTTTTGGGGGATGTGTTAAAATCTACAAGAGGAGGCAGCTAAACTAAAATAAGAAAGAGATAAAAAACTAACCGTTGTCCAAGGCAAGGATTGGCTTTCAAGCTTCCCGTGATACTTTTTGCAACAAGCTAACTTTGATATACATTCAATAATATGAAATTGGAGTACATGATTTCGGATTATAAGAAAAGAAAAACCAAAATTAACATCACTTATTCATTTGGTTACTATGGAAGTGAATTGGTTCCAATTTGCATGCATTCATGTTGTCCATGATTGGAGCAAATGATCATGACAATTTGGTGGAAGTTTTGACTTATTTTTTCCTGTTATTTCTTTGATTTTAAATTATATGAGCCGGTCATGCCTTCCAATGAAGATTGAGAGTTTTTCAAAAATAAGCACATGCTTGGACTTTAAGAGGAGAGGTTGACCAAGCTTTATATTGCTTCCACACTTTAAATTTTGGAGTATTGATGATGATGATGATAATTTGTAATCTTGATGCAATACTCTAGATCACTCTTTGATATTGTTTCTATGATGCATCAAGCATTTATTCATGATTCATGTGATTATATATATATTCGTTTTGCTCCTAGTAATTAGAGACTCACTTTATCTAATTGTATAATTGATTCATTTTTCTTCCCCTCGTTAATATTCAAACCATCTAAGTCATTTATTCAGTTAACTTATCTAAATAAACACCACTCCAATTTTTTTTCTAGTATAAGCATTCAATAAGTGTCCTTAGTTCTACCACACATTTATTTTAGTGTTTTGATTCATGCCACATTGCATTTATATATTGACGACTCTTCAGTAGCCCAACATCTTGATTCATACATTACTTTTTGGTATAAATTTATATATTAAATAAAAAATCTTAGAGGTAAATCTAGTCAACCCTCGTGTCAAATTTAATATTAGATTTTGTCATAATCAACCAATTCAACACATCTATTTTAACATTATTATTTTTGTCACACTTAATTAGATATGTTGATTTTTTTAGGCGCTCAAGAAGGTTAACATTTAGATTCATACAAAATAATTGGGCAAATTATGTGTTAAATTTAAATTATATTTTGAACTTGTCAACTCTTACTTAATTTTTCATCAAGATCAGGTTTACTTAATTTTTCATTAAGATCAGGTTTAACTTATCTCTCATCACTCACACCACAATCATGTTAAATTATGGTATTAATTAAGGTTGATGCACCATTCCATCCTCACATTATCCTCCCCCCCCCCTCGTGCTATTTACATTGACCAAGCACTACCAATATTTAAACTTGGATTCATTTTATTTGTTTTGATGGGGTATGTTTATTACAAACAAATTTTGAAATCGGCTTCGTTTTGTTAGTGTTGATGTGAATTTTTTATAAATTGTCAAGTTAATATCAATCCTTATTCTTCCTGATTTAGGCTAGGAACTATCAATGAAGGTTATAAAAACCAAAATGTTGGAGATGATGATGATGGTGATGATGATGATGATGATGATGGTGATGATGATGATGATAATAATAATAATAATAATAATAATAATAATAATAATAATAATATTAATAATAATAATAATAATAATAATAATAACAGTTGTTGTAATGGGAATAATTATTGAGTAGTAATTGTAATAATAATAGTAATTGTAGTATTAGTAATAGAGTGATAAGTAGAAGTAATAGTGTAGTAACAATAATAAGAATAATATTAGTAGTCAAGAACAGGAACAACAAGCCTTTGTTCCATTAACTGGGATTGGCTACATGAGTCCTTTTTCTCCATTGCGTCCCATTGAGTGTCATATTTTCATTTAATTCTAATAAATTAAGATCATTTTTATACAATATGCCCCAGTCTTTTTTAGGTTTACCTCAACCTTTCTTAGCATAAGTCGAATCTAAAACATCTGCTCTCAAAACCAGATCATTAGATGGTCGGCGTTTAATGCGGCCAAATCATCTAAGACAACTCTGTCAAATCTTGTTTGCCATAGGAGCTACACCAACCCTATCATGATTATATTCATTTCACATTTTGTCTCCAAGTGCAAGCCACTTACCTACCTAAGCATTCTCATTTTAGCAATACTTAACTTTGTTTTATGTTTCTATTTTAGAAGTTAACATTAACAATAATAAGAATAATATTAGTAGTCAAGAACAGGAACAACAAGCCTTTGTTCCATTAACTGGGATTGGCTACATGAGTCCTTTTTCTCCATTGCGTCCCATTGAGTGTCATATTTTCATTTAATTCTAATAAATTAAGATCATTTTTATACAATATGCCCCAGTCTTTTTTAGGTTTACCTCAACCTTTCTTAGCATAAGTCGAATCTAAAACATCTGCTCTCAAAACCAGATCATTAGATGGTCGGCGTTTAATGCGGCCAAATCATCTAAGACAACTCTGTCAAATCTTGTTTGCCATAGGAGCTACACCAACCCTATCATGATTATATTCATTTCACATTTTGTCTCCAAGTGCAAGCCACTTACCTACCTAAGCATTCTCATTTTAGCAGTACTTAACTTTGTTTTATGTTTCTATTTTAAAAGTTAACATTCTATGCCATAGAGCATTGCAGATCCCCCCACGGTCTTATTAAATTTTCCTTTCAGTCTAAGCAGTACTTTTCAATCACACATAGGCCCGATGCATTCCTCCACTTCAACCAACCAACTTGAGTTCTACTAATAGCATTTCCATCTATATCACCATTACTTTGAACAATAGACCCGAGATGTCTAAAATATTTACACCTTTTAATGATTTAATTACCCATAGTTACAACTCTGCTACTAGAGCTACTATCACTAAACTTATATTTTAGCATTCACTTTTAGTTCTGCTCAAACAATAACATTTACACTTCAATTTAGACATTCATAATTCAAGTTTTTTCCAAACTCTATATTTAGTTTTATCCACAAGAAGGATATCATCAACAAAATACATACACCAAAATACATCCTCCTGTAAATGTCCAGTAAAAACATCCATAACTAAAGCAAAAAGATACGAGCTTAAAGCCGATCTCAAATGTAATCCAATTGAAATAGGAAAATACACGGTCAATCCTTCTTCTGTTCGAACACAAGTAACAACTCTAGTTGTGTAGTAACTATGTTAATTCAAAGTATTATATCGTTCAAATTTCTGTTTCTCTAGTTGTGTAGTAACTATGTTAATATGAGGGTAGGCAGGGAATCATGTGAAGGTGATTACAACTAGGGCTATAAACGAGCTGAACACGAGTAAGCCTAGCTTAGCTTGTGTTCAACCTGGTTTCTCGTGTTTTACTCATTAAAAAATTCCATTATTTGTGTTTAACTCGTTTACTTAGCGAGCCGAACACGAGCTGTGTGCGAACAAAGCGTCGTTTTGACAACCTTGGTCACGCAGCCGTATGATGTTAAGAGTTGGGGTGTGATTTAAATCTTATTATTTATATTAAAACATCATTCAAATATAATTTAATATATTATTTATTCTATTTTTTAATTAATTATTTTAATTGATTATAAATCTTTGTATCTTTGTAGTCAATTAAAATTTTTAAAAATATTACTCAACAATTTTATATATAATGTAATTATTTTGAGCTCAAAATGAGCCGAATACGAACGAACAAATCTTTGTTCATGTTCGGCTCGTTTTTATATTGAGCGCAAAAAATTTGTTCGTGTTCGACTCATTAACTTAGTGAGCGAATCGAACACAATCTTCTTAACGAGTTGAACACGAATTGTTTGCAAACATTGAGCCGTTTTGACAACCCTAATTACAATATCGGAGCACACTGAAAGAATTGTGCGTACTCATTCAAGGGATCGAAGTTTTTATCTTTCGATCTTATTTTTAAACTAATTAAGTGTTAAATCCTGAAATAAGATGCCAAACACTCCTTCAGGATTTTCCTTGATTTAACCTTAATTTTACCAAACACTTTTCTGGATTTATGGGCGTCCAGATCTAATAAATCTGGATTCTTAAATTTTGGGTGCAACCGAACATTCGCTTACATTGCTAGTTGCCATTGATTCTTCTTAGCACTTTTGGTGGCTTCTTTATAGGATTTTGGCTTTTTTTTTTTCATCAAATCTACATTAAAGGTGCATACAATGAGGTTAACTTGTTTCAGCGTCCATACTTTTGTGAAATTTGACATCACATTGCTGTCTATCTCTTGCCAATCCAGATGCTATGTTTTGTACTTTTCAACCGTACAATCCATATTCTTGAAGTTCCGCCTCAACATGTTGATTATTGGCATCATAACTTTTTTGGCTTAGTTGCTCTACCTCAGGCTCCTTGTATCCCTTGCATCCAATGAGCTGTTGTAATCCTTGTTATCTGAAATAAAATCAATCATTTGTTGCTCGTTAAAGATAACATCCCTAATTATGATGCATTTTGTAATACTTGGCTCTAAGCACCAATGCACCATAGCTTATATTTTTCGACACCTTCTAGAGAGCCAATAAAAATGCACTTTACCACACGTGGTTTAAATTTAACTTGCTTGATTTCATTGCAGGCTTTTGCATCCACAGTTTTCTTGTACCAAATAATTAGTTGGTTTCCCGATTTCTTAGAGCATTTTGGAATTGATTGTTAAAGATGGGTATATATTGATTAAGTTGATTTCAGTACTAACCGTACTAGTTCGAATGCTCCTAGGCAACCTTGTATTACGTATTACTCAAAATGCTCCTCGCCTTTTCAAGAATTGTTTATTTGAAACTTTTTTCCTAGACATCATGTCGTGGAGCTATTCCTATTTATAATGCTTTGCTACTCCTCAATATTCACAAAATTTGTGAATTCATCAACACAAAATCTTAGCCCACTGTATGTGCTTAGCTTCTTCACTTTATTGTAAGTTTTTGTTTTTATGAGTTTCTTGTATTTTTTTTGAATTTCCACAATGCCTCATTATTGTGCCTCAATAAATACTCACTTGTATCTTTCTCGAATGGTCATCAAATAATGAGAGAAAATACCTACACCACCACGCGATCAGACCTTGAGATGGCCTCCAATGATCTGAATGGATGCAGTTAAGAACTTAGCTATTTTGTGATAATAAATGAAGCCTTTTTTCCTGCCTTGGAACACACCATGCTTGTAAAGATTTGGATTTTTCAATCTTTTCACCTCATAGCAAACCTTGTTTGTGGAGTTTTGAGTCTTTTTTTGATTCTCTAGCCAAGTATCTGGTCCCATAATTTGTTTGAATTTGCTTAAATGGTTACATTCATTGGGCCTCCATTTGTTCTTTCAATTAAGGAACACAATCCATTATTCAATACTCCTAAATGGCAACAAATGGTTGAATGAGCCTTGTACATTCTTAGGCTTTCATTTTAACTCTTGAATCCATAACCAACTTTATTTAGAACTTTCGTTGAAATTAAATTTATTCTGAGCTTAGGCACATACCTTATTTTGTTGAAGTTGCATTGTAATGCTATCAAACATTTTGTTTCTGATCATGCTGCTTGTCTTCTTATATGTTGTATTTTGTTTTCTGCTTAATTGGCCTGTAAGGTTTGTGTGGGGATAAGTTTATCGCACAGGCTTGATCAATGGGTTGTTCAATGCTATTTTTAGTGAATGAGATTTTAATTGATGTGGAACTTAATATTTGCTTTTATATTTCTTGTGAAATTTCATATTTTGATAAATTGTATAATATCATTGGAATTTATTAGATGTGTTTTCTGGTTTTGCATTAAAAAAGAGTAATTTTTGCCTAAATCAAAATATGGAAAATAACTAATTTTGGTCAGCGTGTGTTCATGTCTCTCTTTGCCAAACTCACTTGGTGGGATAAAGGTTTGTTGTTGTTGCTGTTGTGTGCTCCTATATCTCATTCAAAGTTTGTATGAGTGAAACCTAGGCCCCAAGTTATCATATATCACTTTTTGTATGTTTCTTGGATATGTCTTCCTAGTAGCAATGGTTATTGCTCATGATAAAGTCAGGTATTAGTCTTTTTCGAAGATTATGATCAGCTTCTACTTTCTGATTTTAAATCTCTTCAATTTTTTTATTATTTCGAAAAGATGTGTCAATTTATTGCTAAGAAGCATTAACATGACTTTATACTGACACGATGATATGACGTAACTACAAAAAGTAGTACATGCAACACCATGAGTATGGTTATATTTCATAATTTTTTAATATAAAATATATAAATCCTATAATTTTTGCTAGAAGTGTTACATTGAAGTATAATATCACACAAAAAAATTATAATGATAAAAGAAAAGTAAGTGTGATTAACAGTAGAAGAAATTCTTTATTACACGAATATTCATCAATCTTTTTTAGTTGTCACATATATTGCCAATATCAACATTACTTTCAAATATAAAAAAAATATCAAAAAATGTGAATTGCTATCTTTAAAATAATTAAACAAGACATGCTATCACATTTAATGCTATGGTTGCCATTTGCATTAGCATATGTGCGCTTTTTAATGATACATTCACACAATTATGAAAGCTTGATTTTTTAAAGATGGCTCATCAAGGGAAAGATTTACAATTTCAAGTATTCTAATATCATTTATTGTTGCTAAGTATGACTCCATTAATATCCCACTACTTAGTCTCCCCCTTGAGCACATTCTAGGCTTCTAGATTAAAGAAAAGTTTAGTTTTCACTAATATTAAATTATCACCTTGTTGAAGAGTGATATTATTTCCTTTAAGTGAATTGATAAAAAAGAATTTACTCCATTTTAGTTCATGACAATAAGAGGAACATGCTTGATCGAACCATTTAAAAATCAAAATTTGCAATTGTGGGGATTAGCTTCATAAATTATCTATCAAAATTTTCCATCCATAGTGCCTCGAAAAACCATGGAGTCTTAATCAATAAAAGTACTGTTGAATTTAAAGAATGTGATAAGCATTGAATTAAATGATGACCTAATTTAAATATTTGAAAAGAATTCTTTGGGCATTTGCTTATTTTATTTGATATATTTATATTTTTATATGGATTCATATGATTTGGAGCTTTACTTAGCCAAAAATGTAATTAATATCCAATAGAAGAATGCATTTAATAAGTTAGATTACTATATGAAGTGGGGTAAGTAAAGAATAATGATAATATAAAATATTTCCTTGAATTCAAGGAGTGAGCCAAACAATGAATTTTAGTTATTTTTGTTTCATCTTTGTAGAATAAAGTCATAGATGACCTTGTATAAGGCGGAGTCTTTATTATTTTTCTCTCTCTCATGTCTATAATCACTTTCACTTTTTTTTTCATAGATACCTACATATTATGGACAAGTTGTATATAAGGCCTATATTTATATCAATTACTCTCAATATATCATTATAATGGCTTTGTATAAGAAGTACTATGATATATTTTTTATTTAGATCATTCAAGATTTTTAATTTTTCACAACTTGGCTTATCAGTATTATTTTCACTCAGTATTCTCCATCTATCTTATCTAATTACATTCTTTATAAGCATTTTCATTAACTTATATATTCTTCAGAGCATAAATATTTTTCAATGCAGTTTAATATCAGACAAAATTAGAGAAAGTCGTCTTAGATGGTTTGGTCTTATTAAACGTCGACCATTAGATGATCCGATTAGGAGAGTAGTTGTTTTAGATTCGACTTGTGTTAAGAAAGGCAGAGGTAGACCTAGGAAGACTTGGGCTTATTGTATTAAAAATGATCTTAATTTATTAGAACTAAATGAAAAATATGACACTAAATAGGACGCAATGGAGAAAAAGGATTCATGTAGCCGACCCCACGTAGTAGGATTAAGGCTTTGTTGTTGTTGTTGTTGTTGTTGCAATTTAATATGTGAAAATTGGGTTTAAATTTATTTTCAGTTGCTCAGCCTATAAATGCAATATCAGTGATTACTTGAACCGTTTTATTTGAACCCCCCTTCATCATAAGTTATTTGATTTTATTGATATTTTAGAACTTATTTTTATATGCTCATTCAGAGTTGATGACCTTTATTAATTATATTCTTTGATGCCTATGAAATTAATAATTGGTTTTTTTGTGCATCAGTCCAGCTATCGTAGATAATTGACTCATTTCTTATTCCAAATCTCTTTTATGAGCTTCAACATTCTTTCAATATTTGCTCGTTTTTGATGCAAAGCTGTCATCAAAGTTTATAATTAGGAGGAAAGTCAAGCAAGTGTGTTATTGGTTGCATATGAGATGTCACTAAAATAATAGATTCCTTGCCATTTGAAATAAAATGATTGTCGAATAAAACATGCTAGCAATTTTTTTCATGAAAATGATGTGTAGTTTGCTGATTAGGCTTGGCATTTTTCTCTTTTTGGGGTCAAAGTCTTTGATTCTAAATGAATGTTTCTTTGCCTAAGCTCTGATTCTAGAATATGTTATTTTGAACTTTTCTTTGCAAACATGACATTACAATTCCACACTATGCTTTGCCCATATCCCTTTTACTTTATCAAAATTTGTAACATATATCTGTAAAGGTTCTGTCTCATCTGATATAGAACTATTATTAGTCATTTTAATGCTCATATTGGAATTCATTATTCGATTAAATAATAAAAGAAACATGAGAATTTATCAATAACACAAGCAATGAGAAAAAAGAGCTATAAACTGTAATTGATATCGACTAAAAACAAACCAGTTTTTGCAACTTCATTGATGAAGGAGAATGAATACCTTTTAAGTTGCAACCTTTCATGTGGCAAATGGTTATAAATGAGAAAGAACAAAGGCATGATGGCCCCAAAGCTTTAGTCAAAATTTTATGGCCTTGAAATTGATCCATTGGAGCTTTATGTTAGTGGCATTAAAAGAAAATGCAATTGATTTTTAGTAAGAAAATGCTGAATGCATTGCATGCTTGGTTTTTGTATACAAAACTTGTGATATCTTGTATTGTTTAATAAAATAGAAATACGTTTGAACAATTTTGATATTTTAACTTTGGGTTCTTATGATTTTAAGACACAATGTAACCAAATAATTATTTAGATTGTATGCAAGTTTTATATAATTAAAACCTATCATGCAAATAATTCCATGCTTCAAATGCTATAGATAAATCATCAATATAAGAGATCAAAATTTAAAGATTCTATTTTTTGTAGATCGACTCATAATAGGCATTTTTTTATCTTTTGCTTCAAAGCAGAGGTGTAGATGCAGAGATGGTTGCTAGGGATATGACTACTGATATAAATTCGACATTGCAACATTGATTATTGTTTGATTCTTGGAAACATCAGCCTGTGTATTAATATGTCCGTTCATGCTATTTATCCCAAATTTATTAAGGGGGAAAATTTTGTGTCTTAATGCTTAGTAAGTTTGGTGTTGATTGGACGCTTTGTGTGCAATGTATGTGTTGATTTCAATTTTGGCGATGTCTCTTGCACTTCTTAGAGCCTAGGATCTAGCCTTAGGGTTTCTTACTGACTCTCTTAGAAGACTAGTCTGGGACCCGCAATAACTAGAAATTCGAGCCACTTCTTGACTCCTCGCAGTTTCATGTGTCCGGTTCTAAATCCTCAACGCTTAGTTGAGTCAATTGAAAATAGCGCGGCGAAGCTCAAGTCGAGTACCCATAGGATCTAAAGCCTTAGGAAACCCTTGTGTCGTATGCGCACACTCACGATGCACGAATACCACAATTCACGTGTCGATACATTATTATCAGAATTCACGTCACCTGCACTCATGGAAGGCTTTGTGATTGATCAAACTTGAATCAATTGCTGGACTGATCGATCACGAGCGATATTTTAAACAAAACTACATTTGACGCGTTTTCAACCCGACTGTCGACGAAGTTGTTTGGGCGACCTCGGATGACGAAACAGGCCGCGCTGGCGCGTCCGGTACGTCAAATTTAGCTAGGGAGGGCACTCATTTTGATGTGACCTAGTACACGAGCAGAGGTGCGTGAATCGGGAAAATTTAAATATTTTATATTATATTATTAGTATGTTTGTATATAT
>JXCR01149071.1:21336-32862 GCA_002079205.1 Phalaenopsis hybrid cultivar
ATATATATATATATATATATATATATTCATATAATGATATAAGATAAAGGGGGAGGAGTTTATTTTCCTAAATCCCTAATTCATACTCATGCACGCTACCTGCCCATTCGGTCGAGCCTTCTCCATTCGGCCTGAGAGGAGCCCGTCCATCGAGCCCTAATCTCTCCTCACTCCCTTTCTCGCTTCTTCTCCCTCGTTGACATCTTGCTCTGCGCCCGACACCCTCTGTTCGAGAATCTCCTTCCTAAGACCCTCGGCTGCTTCGCTCTATCCTCCTTCCCAAGACTCCCCATCCTTCGGCGAATGCTCCTCATCTTTGAGCCCATGTCTCTAGTGAGTCAGACTACCATTCTTTCGTTGGCGTACCTTGCTCATTTCTTTCTTGAGCAGGTATAGCCAACTTTTTTTGGATTCTGGAGTCATCTGTTAAACAGAGAGGTTCTTGAATGCCCAGACCTTCATAATGAGTTTGAAGTGTGTTGGACCTCAATATGTGGTGGCTTAAAAGTCGCGAGCGGTGTTGACCGAAGTGAGTGCGATGTAGGATTCCCCCCAGTTTTAGAACTAGGTCCTATGCTTCACATTCAATGCATTTTACTCCTTAAAACGATTATAAATCTGCCATTTTCAAATTCTTTTCCTCTTAAATGAAACTAAATAAAATTTGAATAAATAATAATAAGTAATAAGTAATAATAATAATAATAATAATAATAAAAATAATAATACTAATCATTTGGATAAGTTTCAAGAAAAAACGTCTAGTTTGTCAGGTAGATTCAACAACTTTTGGTATTCGCCCTAAAAAATATTGTTACGATAAAGGAGCATGGGATAAGACTGATGTTTTGAATCTTTTTTTATTACAGAAAATTTCTTCGCCGAAACTGATCTTCTCCTTCGCCACTGGAATGAATTTGGTCGTTAGCAAGAATGAGCTGCCCGACGGAGCAGTTATCAAGTTCGTGCAAGGATTCGATGGCACCGAAGTCAAGTTAGGAAACGTCATCGTCGCTCTGGTAAAGTTTGAGGCGGACAAATTTACTGAGCCTGTTGTGGAGTTTAACTTGAGGTCCGCCAAAGAATTCCCCCCTTTAAAGAGAGTGCTGGTTGAAAAGAATTCGACCGACGCAGCAAAGTTCGTCGCCAGGGCCATTGGAATTGCTCCTAGGACTGTTTCTGCTGTTACTATTGGTTTGGTCGTCACCGCATCTGTTGTTACTCTAGCGTCAGGCAAAGGGAAGGGTGTTTTGGTGGTTGACGCACTGTTTGTTGGAAAGAATTAAGCTTTCACTTCGGTTCCTTCTGTCTTTGAAATTCGGTCTAGTTCGAGGTCCGCACCTTTGACCCGAACACAAAGGAAAAACAGAAACCGAAAGATAGCTAAGATTAAGAAGATGAGGGCTGCCGAAACTACTGCCTCTGCAGAGACTTCGAAAGAGGAAGTCAGACTACCTGAGACCTCACCTCTTCTAAAAGAAAGTAGGTTCCACCCCTTGTCTGCTGCCCTCGAAGAAGAAAATGTTTCGAAAATCGCTGTCGCACTGCCGCCACCATTTCACCGTCGTGGTGAGAAGAGGAAGAGGCCGCCGCTCTTTTCTGAAATTCGTCGAGTGTTTGAAAGCCAGGAAAGAACATTGTTCAGTTGCTGAGTTGCTAAGAAGGATGGGGTGCGCCGTTTCACCCCGAGTGCAAGCCGAGATTCTAAGGAAAGATGAATCTATCCACCGATTCCATGGGTCTGCCCGGACAGAAGAGACAATACAACATCGTGTCCCCGCTAAGCTCCGCCTGGGAGAGCGAATGATTACCTCCGCCATCCACACTGATGCCGTTGCCACCTAAATAAATCTACGGAACGTCAGTTGGTCAAGTCTCGTCTTGGGCCCAAGGTAGCCTTCCCTGTTACACAGGAAGGGTTTTTGTCTTTGATAAAGCACTAGACTTTAGCAAAAGACCGTTCACCGATGTGTCTGGCCCACGTGATAGGAGGCCCACCACTCACCGACGCGCTGATACCGACAGTAGGCCATCCGACCCTGCAGCATTAGTGCCGAAAAAGATGGTGTGGCGACCTAGAACCATCAGGCCGATTCATGTGGAAAAGCCCGAGGCTGAAGATCTTAAAAAGAACTCCAAGTTCGAGGAGTCAGCTATCGCCCCAAGGATTACTCTTGAAGAAGTTACTTCTCAACCGTCGCCGATTGACCTTAAAGTAACTAAAGGAAGATCAATTGAGGTTACTTTGGAGAAGTTAAGAGCAGACATCAAGCAAATGGCTAAAGAAACAAAGGACGAGTTGAGGGGCGAAGAAGATCTAACGGATTGCATGGAGGAGGATATTGCTGAGATAAATGTCGTCGAGACTAGGGCGTCGTTATCCTTGTGAGATGTCTTTGAACCTGCCGAAGGAGGGGAGATAAAAACGCTGCGAAGGGAGGTTCGACAGAAAGATGAACACGTTGAGCGTTTGGAGGGAAGGATGGAGGAGATGATGGCTGTAATCATGACACTTCAGAGTCAACCTCAGCCCTCGAAAATGACACCTGCACTGACGATGAGAAAGAATTCACTTATATTAACAAAGAGGAGCAACCAAAGAAAGATTATGTTCAAAGTCTGGTACCGGAAAAAGAAATCAAGCATATGATAGAAAAACAGGTGAGGGGAGCCCAAACTCAGGCTAAAGGGGAGCATCAATTCTGAAGGGTAGACCTTATCCCAAAGAGTTCAATGCTGTTCAATATCCCAAGGGTTTTGTACCACCTCAATTCAAGACTATCGACGGGCAAGAAACCCTCAGCAGCATGTTGCACACTTCCGAGCGAGTTGCTGCAACGCGGGGGTAATAACGCTTTGTTGTTCCGCCAGCTTGTTAGCAGCCTTTTGGGAGTCGCTTTTGACTGGTACGCCGAGTTGCCAAATGGTTTCGTAAGACATTCGCAGAATTAGAAGACCTTTTTGTTAAACGGTTTGCTGGAGCTCAACACCACATTACTGTCGGCAATCTCGTGGTGGAGAAACAGAAGCCGAACGAAACATTGGTGGACTACATTCTACGATGGAGGAACTTAAGCATGAAGTGCGAACCAAAACTCCAGGAGCAACATGCATTTGAGATCCTATTGAAAAACATTCACGACCTGGTTGTGTTTCTTTTTAAGGGCTTTATCATTAAAACCTTTAAAAAGCTACTGAGCAAGGTCGAGAGTCTTCAAGAAGAGGCTAAGCAGCTTGGTTTTCTCGAGAAACCGAAAAGCCGAAACCAGTAAAGACCTTCGAGAAGGAATCTGGCACTGTTGCGACGGTAGACAAAGGTAAGCAGTCGATCCAAGTACAAGTTGAACAAACCTCAACAAAGTTATCAAACTTCTCAACAGAGCAACCAACAATCATTTCAGCAAGGATTCCTTCAGATGGACGGGAGACGACCTCCGACCATGGCAGAACGCTTGAGTAAAGTGTACCCTTTTAAGGATGAGACAGCGAGAAAAATGTTCCGCAATCTAATCAAGAACCCCGAATTCAGGTTACCCGAACCAAAGAGACCAGGCGAGGTCAACTAGAAAGGACATTCGATTTTGAGATACTGCTCGTATCACAGATGCACCGGGCACCCCATAGAGGAGTGCTTCGGTTTTAAAGATTGGCTTGAGGAGAACTTCAGGAATGAGAGAATAATGATCCCAGAAGAATATTTGAAAAGAACCTGAAAATTGTTCCATCAATATGATTTCGGTCGATCCCAGTGTTTTGATTGACTCCGATGTAGCTTACAAAAGATGAAACGTCTCTTGATTACTATTTTACTACTTTTGTTGTCAAAAATGATGTTATTAGTATCAATGTTGTCTGTCCCTTCCCTCCCATCGCAATAAAATAAGGAAAAAACTTGTTGTTTTTCATAACTGTTCAATGTTTGGAAAGCACGGTTAACAAAACATTCAAAGTTCGTCAACAGGACAATCGAGAAAGGAGTTGTCCAAGATAAAAATTCCAACATTGTGATAGAAACCATGATTTTAAGGGAAAATAAAATTAATACCCTAATATTTTGGTCATTCACTTTAAAGATTTTGGACTGTGTCTTAAATAAATTTCAGAATAAAATAGTGTAATTATAATACGAGTAATTGACTCAGGATATCACGAGCCTTTTAATCTCCTGCCACATGACTGAGTCCTAACTTTTGAATGTGCTATAATATCTGAGAATTCATATTAAGAATTATTTGAGGATTATTAATTATGGGAGTTTGGACATTTAAAATTCTTAAAATATACTCTGTCAGAAATAGTAATTCTCAGAAAACAAAAAGGGCAAAATAAAGATAATAAAAAAAATTGAAGGGCTCCCTGAGAAAAATGCTTGAGGTGAGCATAAAATAAAAAATTGATGTCTAAGTTCAGACATTTAAATTTTTTAAAGCGTGCATTGTCAAATATAGTAATTCTCAGAAAACAAGAGGAGCAAAGAAAAAATTAAAAAAAAGAAGAGCACCCTGAGAAGAATCTTGTGGAGAGCACAAAATTAAAAATTTGTGTTCGAGTCTCCCCTAATTGATAAAACTTGAAATATTCTCTTAAAAAAATTCTTATGATATTATACTCTGAAAAGAGTTGTGCGAGCCTGTGTTTTTTTGGTTGGCTATTGAAGGGCTTTCAAATATCCTTAGGAAATGAAATTTTTTTTAATCATATGATCAGAAATTTTGAAATCTGCTTAGGCCCGGAAAGAATGAATTAAAGAAAAGGGCCATGTTATTAACAATTTATGAAATTCGAGGATTAAGTCATATCTTCCAATGCCCAGAAATTCCGACTCCAACATCAAGTCAAGGACATCAATATTCTCTCAAATCCAACTTGAACAATATTTACGAAATCAGTGATAAGCTAACGACGATTACTGCGATGGAGCTACGAGGTGACAGCCTTTCGAGCCGTGATGTCCATAGAAATGACACATCTTTATGTGTACTTGAAAGAATACATTTCTTATAGTACCTTAAAGAATGGGTTATTTCTTCGCATATGCCTCCAACTAATGGATGGTACCTCAAGAAGTACTCGCGCTGTTTCGAAAATAAGATCTCGTTTTTCAAAGCGCAGATGTCGCATGTCTGAAACTGGGTCCAAAGCCTAACTAAAAAAAAAACAATAAAAAAAACTCACAAAACTTAAACAAATCACGTAAAGCCATAACAAATAGACACACACACACAACATCGTAACAATAAAAAAAGCATAAATCGAAATCGAAATCAAAATTGCGAACTTCAGTTTCGACCCGTCAGGTTGAGTTTTCTCGACCTATCACTAGCGTCAATTCTCTCGGCTTGAAGTTTCCTTCCATAGGGACTTTGAGTCATCTTTCTCGTGTGGAAGAGGTTAGTTGGTTCCGTCTACGTAGAACCACACTCTTCATTGTCTTTTGCCCCGTTTGTATGAGGGATGACGGTTATTTGATATGGAACCACATCTCTTTCCGCACAGACATTTCTTTGTTGAGCTCTTGCATTGGGTATGAGTCTCCTGACATTCCTTCTTATTCTGATTCTTTTTTACTGATATTTCTTCACAACTTTCACATATTTCACAAATTACACATATTTCACAAATTTCTCGCAAATTCAAAGCTTATTTTAGAGGTTGAGGATCACAAAATCCGATACCGCATTGCTTTAGACATTTCTCTATTGCAATGACTGACACTATATTTTAGAGGTTGATGATCACAACATTCGATACCGCATTGTTTTTGGAGCTCTTCCTATCGCAATAGTTCACACTATATTTTAGAGGTTGAGGATCACAACATCCGATACCGCATTGCTTTAGATATTTCTCTATCGCAATGGCTCAAACTATATTTTAGAGGTTAAGGATCACAACATCCGATCCGATACCGCATTGCTTAGATATTCCTCTATCGCAATGGTTCACACTATATTTTAGAGGTTGAGGATCACATCATCCGACACCGCATTGTTTTAGGATCTCTTCCTATCGCAATGACTCACACTATATTTTAGAGATTGAGGATCACAACATCCGATACCACTTTACTTTATGAGTCATTCTTATCGCAATTGTTCACACTATATTTTAGAGGTCAAGGATCACAACATCCGACTCCGCATTGCTTTAGGTGTCATTCCTATCGTAATGGTTCACACTATATTTTAGATGTTGATGATCACAACATTTGACACCACATTGCTTTAAACATTACTCTATCACAATGATTCACACTATATTTTAGGGGTTGAGGATCACAACATCCGATGCCGCATTGATTTAGATATTCTTCTATTGCAATGTTTCACACTATATTTTAGAGGTCGAGGATCAAATCATCTGATACCGCATTGCTTTAGATGTTCCTCTATTGTAATGATTTACACTATATTTTAGAGGTTGAGGATCACAACATCTGATACTGCATTGCTTTAGATATTTCTCTGTCGCAATGATCCATATTTGACTTTAGAGGATGAGGATTCTGACATTCTATTCCGCATTGCTTTAGACATTCCTCTATCGCAATGATTCATATTAGACTTTAGAGGATGAGGATTCTGACATCCGATTCCGCATTGCTTTAGTATCCCTTCCTACCGTAATTGTTTCTATCAAATCAAATCGACAAACAAATCAAATCTACATGCAAATTTGAAATCTCAAACTCACAATCACAATTTGAAAATACACTTGCTAATCCGTAACAGAAATCCAACTTTACTCAACTCAAATGTAACTCTTGATATTGATATTTTTACTTTGTTTTTTGGTGGTTCTTTTGATCACTTCGGTCAACACCAATAGACGCGACATGCTTGTACTGCACACCACATCTATTGAGGGTCTATTTGTTGACATCATTTTTGATGAGGCTTCTTACTCTTTTTAGAGCCTAGGATCTAGCCTTAGGGTTTCCTACCAACTCTTTTAGAGGACTAGTCAGGAACCTGCTCCAACTAGAAATTCAAGCAATTCTTGACTCCTTGCAGATTCATGTGACCGGTTCCAAATCCTGAACGCTTAGTTGAGTCAATTGAAACCAGCTCGACGAAGCTCGAGTTGAGTACCCATAGGATCTAAAGCCTTAAGAAACCCTTTGTGTCGACGCACACTCACGATGCACGAATACCACAATTCACACGTCGATGCATTATTATCGAAATTCACGTCACCTGCACCTTTGGAAGGCTTTATGATTGATCAAACTCGAATCAATTGTTGGATCGATCGATCACGAGCGACAATTTTAAGAAAACCACCTTTGACGCGTTTTCGACCCGACTGTCGACGAACTCGTCCGGGCGACCCCGCATGACGAAACGGACAGAGCTGGCGCGTCCGGGACGTCGAATTTAGCTATGTGACCTCGTACTCGAGCGGAGGTGTGTGAATCGATGAAATTTAAATATCTTATATTATATTATTTATATATTTATATTCATATAATGATATAAGATAAATGGGGAGGGGTTTATTTTTCCAAATCTCTAATTCACACTCACTCATGCTACCTGTCTATTCGGCCGAGCCTTCTCCATTCGGCCTGAGAGGAGCCCGTCCACCGAGCCCTAATCGCTCCTCACTCCCTTTCCCGCTTCTTCTCCCTTGTTGACCTTTTGCTATACGCCCGACACTCTCTGCCCGATAATCTCCTGCTCGAGATCCTCTGCTACTTCTCTTTATCCTCTTTCCCAAGACTCCCCATCCTTCGATGAACGCTCCTCATCTTTGAACCAAAGCTCCGGCTCCCTCTCTCGATCTGGCCACCGAAGTCTCCTATTTACTCATCTGCGCCAGACCTAGCTATGCCCCTCTTCCGCTCCTCCTCTCCTTCCCTCCTCTGCTATAAAAACCCTTGTTGGGGGAGAGTTGAGAGGTTACGAATTTTGAGAGCCTCGGGGAGACTCTGTGGAAATTGTTTCTCGGCTAGGTGTTTGTGAGCTTGAAGTTTGGGAGTGTTGTGGCTTTCTTTTGCTGTTTACAAAGGCCCAATCAAGGTATGTTTTCTCCTTCTACTCTTCTTTTCCGCTCGACATAGGCTGGACATTGGTTTGAGCGAGTTTCTTTGTTTCTAAAAAAAAAGGAGAGAATATATTATATACATATGCCGGGAGTTGTTTGCCTTAGCTGGTATCTCATGTTAAGCTTGCTTTCAGTTGCTAAGCTTTTAGGGATCCTGTTGGGTCAGTTTTAAATGCTTCTTGCTGTTTAGGTAAGGATGTTAGGCTTGCAAAAGACATGTTCCAGCTCTTACGTATGTACAAGTTTTCTTCTTGTGTTCTTATATGTCTTTACCTTGACATTGAGACATGAGTGCTGTTTTAGCCTTCTGGGCTGCGGTTTTCTTTACTGTGTTGGTTTGACATTGAGGCTTGAGAGCTGTTTTAACCTCCTGGGCTGAGGTTTTCTTTGCTGTTTGGTTTAACATTGAGGCTTTTGGAAATTTTACTTTGGGGGTTTTGTTTTGTGCTTCTTTGTTGCCCCCTTTTTTTGAAGCATATTCAGGTGGCTCTCATTCAATTTTTGATGCTTTTGGAGGTTTGGCTTTGGGGCTCTGGTTATTGTCTCTCAGTTGCCCCTTCTATTTAAATCATCTGAGGGTGTTTATATTTATGGTGGAATTGCTGATGCTTTGGCGTATTTTCTTCTCGGTTAATGGTTTTACTGGAGAACCTTGTTGGGCTTTTCTCGTGAGCATGGGCTGCTGTCCTGTTACCCCCTTTCCCCTGCTGCCCTTGATTGTGGGCTTTTTTTTAGGTTTGCTCCCTTGCCCGTGAGCATCCCAACTGGGTTTCTTGTGTCCTGCTTGGCTGTTCCTTGCTGCCCCTACCCGAAACGAACAGTTTGAACAATCTTTGTGTTGGTTTTGGTTGTGCCTTTGCTGCCCATACCTGAAATCTACAGTTTGGGCATTCTTTGTGTTGATCTTGGTGGTTCCCTCGCCGCCCCTACCTAAAATCTGCAGTTTGGGCATTCTTTGTGTTGATTTTGGTGTTTCCCTCGTTGCCTCTACCTGAAATCTGCAGTTTGGGCATTCTGTGTTGATTTTAGTGATTTTCTTGCTGCCCCTATACAAAATCCACAGTTTGGGCTCTCTTGCTGTTGGTTGGTGGCTCCCCCTGCTGCCCCCTAGCCGTGAGCATCTATTTGGTTCCCCTGCTGCACTTAGTCGTGGGCCCTTGTTATGACTGCTTGTCCTGGCTGCTCCTACCCGAGAGCGTCTGGATGGTTTCCTTTTTTGTGTTGGATGGGTGGCTTCTTTGCTGGCCCTACCCGAGAATGGTTGTATGAGTTCCCTGATGTTGTGTTGAGTTTCATACCTCATGGAAGCTTTAGTTTGGGGTGGAAATGAGGACCTGAACTATTTTTATCCTTATGTTTCGAAGAATTTGGATGTCCCTTTTTGTGGAACGATCTATTAAATGTTGGAAGAGAATTCAAAGCCTAATCCTCTGGGTCAGATTGATTGCAATAAAAGAAAAGAGAAAAAAAGAGAGAGAATCCTTTTTGTATTTGGAGAAAGTTTAGTTGTGACTTGGAACCTTCTGGATTGTGCCTTCCGGGGACGTTTCTGGCTAGCATTGGCAAGTGTGCCCCATCTCATTGCTCATTCGAGGAATCCCATTGTGTGAATGTTTGAGGCTAACCCTCTGACCGCTTTGGCTTCTTTCTTAAATCGGTTTTGGAGGTGGGTTTGTCTTTTTTTCTTTTTTTATTTCTTGCTTTTAGGTTCACTTTCATTGCTTCTTGGTTTGGTTTTAGGCGCTTAGTTCCGAAACATAAGCGTGCATATATAGTTTCGGTTATATACGAAACAATCAAGCAAGGTTGTAAGTTGGACGGTTCTTTTTGTGGTTTTAGGCCTTGATGATAAAGACATTCGGTGGTAGAGCGAAATAATATTCCATCCTACAATATCAGGGCCCAATCCAGGGACCCGGTGAAATGTAGGCTGACAATATTATTCACCGACACCAGACTAGCAGGGCGCACTTGCCCTCTTAGGTTGTTGGTGGTCCTAGCCCGACGGTGCGATCAACTTGTGGACAATCATATTTTATTGACTAAAAAGATAAATATTACTCTCTTATACGCATGAAACCTATATGCATGCTAAAAAATATAAATTTTAAGTAATAAAATTCGATTGTCCGTTTTTCAATTGCCGGTACTAGGCTAAGGAGTATTCTCTTAAGTTGGTATAGTAGGACACCTTTCAAGTTGAATGTCGGGTTTTGTACATACGGATGACCAATAGTTGCCTTCAGAGTCCCTCGAGAATACCTAAAGTTGAGCCTAGCCCGACCCGAATGCGTACGATTTTCTTTCTTTCTTCGGATTTTTCTGTGTTTTCCTACGGTTTTATCAAAATCTTTGTAGAACACTCGTGATTTTCTTCGAATTTTCCTCGTGTTTTCGACGATTTTCTTCGAGTTACCGTAGGCCATCTTCCGCTTTTTCTCGAGATTTTCAAGAGCCGCCGACCCACCAGGTATACAAGTTTGTTTTATATTTATAGTGTTTACTTTCGCTATCACACTTTACTGCATATACACATAGTTAATGCCTGCAATATTATTGTTTACTATTTACTGTGTTTTGTAACATGTTCCCTTTTATAATTCTTGTTGTTTCTACAGGCTTACAATGGATTTTTAGGTTAGAGGATAGCAGAACACCTGGTTTAAGAGGTACCCCACAGCGAGCCCTTGACCCAATAACTGTACATTTATACACACCACAACCACCCCCCCGGAACTTATAATCGATATGTTAGAGAGCTTAGAGTAGTCTTTCCAAGAAGCGGAGCGTGGAAGCAAACTGATGGGGAGCGACGATCGAGACCACGACAATGAGATCTAGGTTGTCTCTTTAGAGTTAATGTTCAATCGTAGGATAGTTGAGAAGTCACCGTGGTTCTCTCCGAATCTGCGACATCCCCTATCTTTCACTTTATTGACTCCTAAAAATAACTGTTCCTCTTTTGAACCATTCCTCTTTGATTTACTCACATTTAACATTGGAAACCTAAACTTTGCAATCTTGAAGTCAAAACCACCGATCTTAATCGTGAGTTTTCTCAAGTGATTTCTATCATTTAAGATGTAATTAACTACAGGGGCTTGCCTCTATAGGGAGCTAAGAACCCAGGTTAATATAAACCCTATTTAGTTTCCCGTATTAAATAGGGGAACTTGTCGGCTTATAAAAAAAGTTTTGCGGACCAAACGAATGTAACAAATCTTTTAGTTTAGGTGTTAAGCTTACCAACAAGTTGTATGCATATTCTTCGGGATAGAGTACTACTTGTGGTATCGCGCTCAACCATCTAGACTATCAAATATGTGAGGTCCATGCGGTCTCATTTTTCAAAAATTAAAATATTATTTTCTATATTATAATATTATAATAATAATAATATATATATATATATATATATATATATATATATATATATATATATATATATATATATATATATATATATATATATATATATAT
>JXCR01149071.1:34320-46738 GCA_002079205.1 Phalaenopsis hybrid cultivar
CTTCCTTCCACATGTGACATCATCGTCATCATCCTTGCTCTATCCATCCCTACAAAGTCTTCTGTCAACTTATTAAAAGTTCTTTTCCATTCTTTTTTTTTATCTGAAGCTATACTTCTTATCTTGGGCAAGTATTTTTGTATACACAATTTGACGAACATTGTTTGTTGTGAAATTATCTTTTGGATATATTGTCTAAAAGTATTTGTACAAAATACAGCTAATAACTACTGTAGCTCGCTAAAAGGAATGATCGGAGGACTGATTGGAAGAGTAGGATTGAGAAAGCTGACTCAATTAGCGAGAAAAAGCTAAATAATCATGATATTATGATTAAGCTGAATTTTTGGTTTGCTAGATATTAAATCAATCATGGAAATCTTTGCTATAGTGTATGCTAAATGTTTTATTGTTACATAAACATTCAGTAGAGTTATCAGAATCCTAACATTAAAAATCTTGTCTTTTCGTCGATCATGGAACATTGAAGAAGCACATTTTTTTTGGAGTACCTTCTATTTTCAATCTCTTGCTAATTTTTTAAAAGGTTAAATCACTCAGAATGTTTGACATTCTTACATAGTAAATGATAGAAGTGCTCAAAGTGGGCCTTTTATTGTGATGGCGATGAGGAATTTGCTTGCACTTGTGTAAAAATTGATCATTTAAAAGCTCTTATTTTTTAAACACTTACATAGTTTTTTGTCCTATGTTTTAAAATTTTTATATAAAATTTAAAAGTGCATATGAATTGTTTGATTCAGTAAATAAGTAAAATTTTAGCTGTCTTTGCTTATTTGTAACTCAATTTCCTTACCTTTCTTTTGGGTTTGGCCAAAAGACACTTCTGGAAAAGGTTAAAGTGATTCAAACATGCTTGCATTTGAAAAGTTTGAGTTTCCAAAACAAATTT
Organism: Phalaenopsis hybrid cultivar; assembly: GCA_002079205.1. NCBI lineage: Eukaryota > Viridiplantae > Streptophyta > Magnoliopsida > Asparagales > Orchidaceae > Phalaenopsis > Phalaenopsis hybrid cultivar. The sequence goes on from JXCR01149071.1 coordinate 35,234, forward strand.
ATTAACATGTTGTGATTCAGATATTGTTGCTTCAATCCCGTATGCACCTTCATACTATAGTCCGATGAAGTATTTTTCAGCATTATCATTACTATCATTAGCTTTATTCTAACCATTTAGGATTGATTTTCTCTATTCTCCTTCATTCATTCATTTGAAAGCCGCATGAGTTGTAACTTTATTTGCATAATTGTTTTGTAGAACTTTCAGACTTATTATCTTTGATACATCTGATTTACTTGCTATCCTGGCTCATTAATCAATCTTGTTATTGTTGCATTTTGTACCAAATACTACATGGTCAAAATATTGTATTTTTTTTTCCTATCCTATCTTGAACATGTTCGACTGTTATGTAGTAGTATAAATTTTTCTCATTTGAACCTTTTTAGTTTTACCATTAATCCATTTTCTATTACGTTTGCCACAGTATCTTAGATGGAAGTGAATTTTACATATGGCTGAACACCTGGGATACATAAAACATTGTCTATTTAATTTCTATTTATTAAATTTACTTTTTCAATTTTTAAAATATTTTCTTATTATTACATACATTCATTGTTTAAAATAATGTAATTTGATGTACCTCAACACTTTTCGAGCAATTTTGTGACGAGGCTTGCGCTCTATGGACTTTAATGTGAGCAATATTATCATATCTTTAGAATGTTCTAAATAATTTTATAGAGCTATGAAGAACATTGGAATGCTTAATAATCTTAGAGATAGATTTTATATTTAGAATACTCTAGAAATTTATGGATTGTTTGATGTGTCTAGAGAATTCTAGAATAAGTAAATATTATAAAGAAGTTTAGAATGTTTTTGGAGGGATCTCGTTGGCCTATAAATAGAGAGAATCTCCCCCCATTTATATTCATTCATGTTTTTTTTCGTAAGTTATAACAATACAAGCCTCCTTTCCAACTCTCTTGCTTACGACTATTTTAGCATTTACAAGTGTGGGTGAAATTCCTCACTTAGTGGGATAAAGTCTTGTGTTCTTGTTGTTGTTGACAAGTGTGGGTGAAATTAGGCTTTCTTAATGCTTGAAAAGCCACACATTTGCTTACTAAAAGAGTAAGGGCGTGATAACTGGTATTAGAGATGGTTTGGTGATGACAAAAAAATATCTAAGGATCAAATGGTTTGGTCAAAAACCACCTACATAGAGTCCTTGCGTGAAGGAGACATCGTCATGATAAACAAATGGAGTCTATCATACCCAAAGCACGGGGTAAGTCCACGGACGTAATATCCAGGTTTAAGGTATGCTTGATTTTAGTGGAGGAAAGCATGAGTAATTTGGGTGCACACATTGAGGAATAGACCAAAGGTTCGAAGGACTAGATGTAGACTTAGCAAAAATCCATGACGAGGCGTGTGAAGCCTTGGCCAAGTTTGAAAAGTTTGACATAGTAGATTTATATGCTATTTGGGATGATTTTATGGCGGAGGTAGCATGGTTGCGAGACACGTATGATAGGGAACTTGCTTAATCGGAGGAAAGCATGTGGGGTTTAGCCTTTTGTAAGAAGGCAATCCTTATTGGTACAACGACTCTTATGATGGGCACTTGACAGCTTCACATTCCAAAACATAAGAGCTTTACCGGTACTAGGAATGCTCAGGAGGTAGACAATATATGTTGATTAAAGAAATTTTTTTATATTGTGGGTATTTTAGATAATGGGACCAAACTAAATAATTCAATTATATATCTTACCAACATTGTCATGCTTTAGTGGTGTCAACGAAAAGAATATATAAAAAGAGGTATATGTTATTTTATTTTGTTTTATGCCTCTAATATTGAGCTTACAATGCAATTTTGTTTGTGGAATACTGAAGAGGAGATGCATGGCTGTTTTGAAAATCTAAGCAATTGAGAAGTATTTGAGCTCACGTAAAGGACCTCACTAATCTTGTATTTAAGATTCCCCATTTGTCCATTAAAGACTTTTACTTCATCGATGAACTACCACTGTCTGAAATGGAAATAAGGCATCGCTAGGCACAGGGAATCTCTTTTTTTTTTTTTTGGCAACTACTGAAAGCTTAATTTATCATTCAAACTAAAATGAGATCCAAATTTAGAGAAAATGAATGCAACAATGAAAAATATGGGGGAGAGAATAGGAGAGGTTTCAAAAGGAAGACAATCAAAATCACAATCGAAGTTTCTCAAAGCCAAGGGATAAAGGCAAGCAAAAAGAAAATTTTGATTGATCAAACCCTTAAAAGAGACACTTCAGGTGTGGTGGTCCTCATTGAACACGAGATTGTCTAAAGATGAAGGCTCTCAGTGAATTGACCGCCAAACTTGATGATCAAGGATTTAGAAGTAACAATGAGGTTACTCGACCTAGTTCATTATCTCTTTAGTGAGTATTATGATAACTTCAGCCCAATGACTTTTCTTTGTGTATGCCACGATCAACTAGAAGGACAAAAGGGCATTAGTTTATTGATGCATTCATAACTTTATTTTCATCGAAGCAACTCATAGATCAGGCCTTCAGGCAAATGTCAGAGGTAGCTCAATAAAAGTTGTCAAATCTATGGCCAAACCAATTCAAGGTGTAACTCGAGCCTTGAAAACCACTCGTGGTGCATGGATGGGCTCTTGGACTTGTTTGTGGTACTAATGGACGACTTCAAGTTGGTTCTTGGGATAGATTTTCTAGGCTAAGTGAAGGCATTTTTTGTGCCGTTTATTAATTCATTATGTAGCATGATGGGGGGAAGCTTGTGTAGTGGCAACAATATGATCTACCAAGTCTAATGGGAAAGCATTACAAACTATATAGTTAAGTAAAAAGGCTTGAGTAGGGATGATTAGCGTTGTAATCGAGCCGAGCCGAGTTGAGTGTGTCATAGATCGGACTTTGTTTGGTTAAATCATAAACTGTTTATATTTGGTTCTAGTTTGACCGGGCTTTCGTATGTATGTTCATATTTGGTTGTTTAAACTTGTTAATGTTCATACTTGACTTGTTTAAATTAATTGAACAAGCACTTGGTTTTAATATAAAATTTAAAATTTGATTTATAGTTGGTTTTTCATATAAAGCTAATAAGCAAACTAAAAATTAGAAAAAATACTTGATTTTTCATATAAAATTATTGCCAAATTATTCTACAAATATTAATAAGCCAGCAATTGAATAAATTTTATACTAGCATTTAATTAGTTTACCAAGTAATATTAGCTATAAATAATATTTCTTGTAATGAAATAACGTAAAGTAGTACTAACAAACTATATCTTTGAAATAAAAAGATTAAGAATAAACTGCATTTGATTTATATGCATATTGATCATAAATTTCTCAATAAGACATAATGGGGATTCATGTGGCTGACCCCACTTAGTCGGGTAAAGTTTTACTGTTGTTGTTTTGATATTAAATTACAATATATTGCCCTTAAATATATAATCAAATAAGTTATAGTTAATTAAATTTTATTTAAATGATAAATCGTGTAAGTATGGAGCATTTTAATGAGTTACTTGTTGAATAAAAAATGAGTTTGTTTGTGAACATTAATAAATAGGTTTGCCTATGCTCAAATTTGGTTCACTTAACCTTCGAGTTCTAAAAAAAATATTCAAGCTTGTTTATTTACTAATTTGAATGAACATGATCGAGTATTAATCGAGCCGAGTTCGATTTGCGGTCAAGTGCATTGGTCATTTACAACCCTTGGGATGAGTTTAAGTTTTTTTTTTATGCTTTGGGAAGTTATCATCCATATAATATCACATCCATTAAAATATATGTAATGCATATTATCTTTGTAAAGTTTTTTCCTATACTAATTATCTTTTTGATAGTTGCTTCTATTTTTGAAACTTTTTATTTATTTAAGAAATTTGGCATATATAAACAAAGTTGTTTTCAAATAGCATAAACATTGTTGTTGCAGCATAATAAATTAAGTTGGGATTTATTTTCATTTACATTATGATTTTTTAAGGATTTATTAGTTGATTATTATGTTTAATTATCCTTATGTATAATTTTATGTTGTTTGTATAAGTTTACGTTTGCTTTTAAATTTGATCTTACATGTATCCTCTTATTATAGAAGGGGAGCCTTATTTTGTATTTTGGAGAAATATATGGAATGCCATTTATTTTCAGGTTCCTTTCTATTTTATTTTCTCCCTCTTCAACTTTCCGGTGTCTCCATTCTTTTACTCATAATTGTATCATCCTAGGCTCCCCATTAAGGCATTTGATTCTCGATCCCTTCTCATTCAGTGGCCTTTCAACACTTCCACTCTATATTAGTTTAATATTAAAGCAAACCATGCTCATGTTTCTGTTGATTTGTGCTCATAACCTGTATTTACATAAAAATCGACATCTACATCGACAAGAATCTTGATTGTTGCTTTGCCGGCCATTTAGTCTTCACCAAGCACAACATCATTTACCCACACCCACACTCATCTGATAATTTCGACCCTAATATAGGAGAAATGCATCCAGTAGTGATGTATTTAACATAAATCCACAAGGCTTGCAACCTCCTCTTCTTGTGAGCATGCAAATGGGTCAATGGGTGCCTTTGCCGATGAGCTCTCTTTTTTACTTCCATGCTCCACTGTTGATGGGGGTGTCAAGAAATCAGGTAGGGGTGGTTGGGAAAAGAAAGAAGGGAAAACATGATGGTTTCTTGGACTACGGATTCAGTAAGAAAGATAAGGTAGAGGCCAAGTCGAGCATTTGGCTGAGACAATATATTTTGTTACTGCTGTTATTGAGAGAGTGGGAGTTAGAGGTGAAGTTGTGGAGAGTGAATGGGAGGGAAACGGATATGTATATGCATATAAACATTTATGTACATATATACATATTAGATAAACTAAAAAGGAATTAAAGCTGATTATTTTTTTGACCGCTTCCACCAAAACAATTCCATTACACTCGCTGTTGAAGTAAATGGTAACAATAAAGGAAGTGCATAGTAGCACATAGGTTCAGCTCAAACTCACCGCTCAAATCGTTGATTACTCAAAAGTTCTCTGTTTCATGAAGTGGATTGCGTCCACATGTCAAGAATGTCAAAATTATGCAAAAAAGTTAAATTTGGCCACCACATGAGAGAAACTCACAAAATTTTTTTATTTGTGAGATAAAGACTAAACTTTAGTGGGTACATGTAAGATAAATTAAGAAAAAGGAATTAAAGTTGATCATATATTTGATCGCGTGCAAGTTTTTGTTGCCCTTGCCCACTAATGTTTCGTCTTTATCTCATGCATAAATAAATTTTTGTGAATTTCTCTCATGTGATGATTCAGCCAAATTGGTAATATTTTTTGCATAATTTTGATGTTCTTGACATGTCAACACAATCCACTTCATGAAGCAAGTAAAGTTTGAGTGATCATCAATTTGTTCGATGAGTTTTGTGCCGTACCAATGGGATACTATGCTATTACTTTGTTGTTGTCATCTAATTTGCAACGAGGGTAATGGAATTGTTTTGTAGTCAACAAAGATCCTAACTGATCTTGAAGTGTCATCAATAAAAAAATGCGTCATCTGTCATTGTTGAATTAACTTGACGGCCTCTTTCGATAAGACCTTGCAAAATCTTCCAAATCTAAATTCTAATAAGGCAGGCAGATGAAAATATTACATTAATGAAATAATTTCAATGGAAGACGTCTGGTATTTAATTGGGTATATTTTTATTCAATTGTAAGCATGACAAAAAAAACTATTAACAAGAAGATGGAACCATAAACAAGGCATCATAATTACTGAGGCTGGCCAGAAGAGCAGCTGAAATTTGTGTACGTTGGAAGTGCTGCTTTCTACACCGGATAAGTCAAACTTCAAAGAAATTCATAAGTTCTCAATTGATAGTGGACATAACATTGATTTTATAGGTAATTTGCTTGAAAAAAAAAATTCTGAAACAGACTGGATAGGCTTATGACCATCTAGTGGCCCAGCTTGTCTGCGTAAGTATATTCAAGCCTTGCCAGGACAATGTATAAAGCATGAATATATGTATTATTTTTCATGTATTTAAAATACAGATTTGTATTATGAGCATATTATAATTAGAACTTTGGCAATGTTGTTGATATTGTGGGTAATTGCATGTCTTTAATGATTTCTAGAGCTGCTGAATTGTTATTTTCTTTGCAGACCGCAGGTGACAATAGCAACTGCCATAGTATTTTGTCATCGGTTTTTTCTTCGCCAATCCCACACAAAAAATGACCGGAGGGTTAGTATTTCATTCAAGTTGACGTTCTTCTTTTTTTTAATAATTATTTAGTTTTATTTTAAACAGAAAGAGAAAATTTCCAAAATTTTAGCTTAAGCAGCCTCTCAATTAACCTCATTTTATATGTTATTTATGCGGCATGATTTCAACCTCTTATAAAATTTCCAACTTCGGCTTGCATTTTATGCCTTTAATATTGCCCGGTGTTATTCAAGTGAATTTGAGCTACATTAATATGGTGGATTGCTTCAATAACTTGGTATTATTGTGCCTTTTGGCTGTCAAATTCCCAAATGTTCATCAAATTGAAATTCAGACAGTCGTTTTCAATAGCAAAGATGGGAAATAATACAGTATAATAGATTATTTTGGCATTAATTATCTTCAATTTCACCTGAAAAAAATGCATGTTCATCATGATTTTTATGTTTACATATAAACACATTCAATTATCTTTGATATTTTCATGTTTGCTCTATAATACACGCCATATCAGCACTGCAATTATTTTCATAAAATGCAACAATTGATTTTAAACATAAGGATTTCAGATAAGTTAGCTTGCCTTTTCAAGAAATTCAATTTGAAAGGAACCATATGCTTATAGAAGTGTAGGTTTTAACTCATTTCCCATTGAGCTTGAGAGATTCGTGGAAAAGAAAAACATGTAAATCGTCATACTAGCATTATGTTCCCAATCCAAAATTTTCATCAAAAACAACTTCCTTGATTGGCAGATTCAATACTAACTTGATCCCCTTTTTTTTTTTTTTTAATACAGTTGCCACTTGCTAGGACAAATTTTGCAAGTATTAATTACTCTATTAACATTGGGCTTTTCTTGTAGTATTTGCCAGGCTCCTTTCAAGATTAGTTGTCTTGAATTTTCTTTGCATGCATGCATGCTTGAGTTTCTCATCTGTACAACTGTATCAAAATCGCTCAAGCTCAATGGGGATTGAGTTAAAACTTACAACAACAACAACAACAAAGCCTCGGCTACATGAATTCTTTTTCTCCATTGCGTCCTATTTAGTGCATATTTTCATTCAGCGCCATAGAGCATTGCAGGTCTCACAACTATCTTATAAAATTTTTCTTTCAATCAAAGCGGTACTTTTCTATCACAGAAAAGGCCTGAAGCATTCCTCCACTTCAACCAACCAGCTTGAATTCTACTATTAACATCTCCATTTATATCACTATCGCTCTGAACAACAGACTCGAGATATCTAAATCGTTCGCACCTTTAAATAATTTGATCACCGAATGTTACACTTATGTCACTAGAGCTACTACTACTAAAATTACATTCCATGTATTCGGTTTTAGTTCTACTCCAATGAAGGCCTTTAGACTCCAATATAGACCTCTATAATTCAAGTTTTTCCTGGGCTTTTTCTTTCGTCTTATTCACGAGAAGGATATTATCAGCAAAAAACATACACCAAGGTATATCCTCCTGTAAATGTCCAGTAAGACCATCCATAGCTAAAGCAAAAAGATATGGGATAAAGCTGATCTCTAATATAATCCATCAAAAATAGGAAAATAATTGGTCAATCCTTCTTCAGTTCGAACAAAAGTAGCAACTCTAGTATACATATCTTTAATGACTTGAATATAAGTCATATCAACTCCTTTATTCTCAAGAACTCTCCGAAGAATATATCTTGGAACTTTATCGTAAGCTTTTTCTAAATCAATAAAAATCAAATATAGATTCTCTTTATTACCTTTGAACGTCTCCATCAAACCTCTCAATAAATGTATAGCTTCGATGGTAGACTTGTCCGACATAAATCTAAATTGATTATGAGAAATCTTTGAAATACGTCTTAACCTATGTTTAATTACCCTCTCCCGTAATTTTAATTTATGACATCAACTTAATTCTTCTATAATTTGCACACTCTTGTGCATCCCCTTCATTCTTAAAAATGGGGCCAAAATACTCTTCCTCCAGTCCACATGCATCTTTTTATTTTTTTAAATAATATTAAGGAGTTTAGTAAGTAAAAAAACTCTCAAATCTTTTAAAAACTTCCACACTTCAATTGGGATACCATTAGGTCCTGCAGACTTTCCACCTTTGGTTTTGTTTAAGGTCTCCTTAACTTCTTTTTTACTAATGCGACTATAAAAATGAAACGATTTATTATTATTAAAGATATTGTGTTTAAACTTACACTTATATAAAATTATGGTTCCCTTCCAATTGATTTGCTTGAAGTAACAAAACTAACTTGTATGAAATCGTTATATTTCAAATCAATTATTGCATTTTTTTAAAATAGTTGCAGTGCCGATATTGCATTTATTATATAACAAACATGAAAATTTCAACTTGAATGTGTTTGATTGTAACTTAGGTTAAGGAGATTGATAACTTAGGTTTTAAACTTTAGAATTCTGGTAAGAGTCGCACCAGAAATGGTGGTGTAATTATAGATAAGTGCTTGAAAGATAATATTATAAAAATTAATAGAGTTGGAGATAGAATTATAGCCCTTAAGATTATCATTGAAACTAAGATTTTTAATATTATAAGTGTTTATGCTCCTCAAGTAGGTTTAGATATAGAGTCTAAACATTTTGGAATGACTTGAAAGGCTTAATACAAATGATATCTCTTGAAGAAAAAAATTTTATTGGAGGAGATTTAAATGGACATTCAGTAGAGTGGTAGAAGATTTCAAAAATATTCATGGTGGCTATAGTTTTGGAGTGACTAATGAAGAAGGTAGAGTCATTTTAGATTTTGCTTTAGTGTGTGATTTTGTTATTACTAACACTTTATTCAAGTAAAGGGATGATCATCTTATTACTTATAAGAATAGATCTAATAAAACACAAATTGATTATTTTCTTATGAGAATAAGAGATCATCGAGATTGTAAAGATTGTAAAGGTCATTCTAAGTGAGGATTTAATTACCCAACGTCGTCTATTAGTTATATATTTTAAGATGAAGAGTTGTAAAATAAAGAATACTATGACTCATCATCGTAGAATAAGATGTGGGAACCTAAAATACACAAATAAAATTATTTTTATGAGTAAAATTCAATATTTTAATTTTTAGGATGTTCATGATGATGCAAATGCTATGTGGGATAAAGTAACAAACACTATTAAACAAGTAGCAAAAGATGTACTTGGAGAATCAAAAGAAAAAATTTCTATAAATAAAAATAGTTAGTGGTGAAATAATAATGTGTAAGAAAAAATAAAATATAAGAAGTTATGTTATAAAAATTGATTTAAATATAAAAGCTTAGAAAACTGGAAAAAATATCAAACGGCCCGTAGGGAGTCTAGAAGAACAATTTGTGACGCTAAAAATTCTTCTTTTAATGATCTTTATAATAGATTAGATACTAAGGAGGGTGAAAAATATATGTATAAACAAGCCAAACAAAGAGAAAAGAAAAGTAAAGATTTAACTCAAGTAAAGTGTATTAAATATGAAAATCAAAAAGTGCTTTTCTTAGAAAAAGATATTCTACAAAAGTAGGCGAGTTATTTTGATAAACTTTTTAATGAAGTTTTTGAAAATACAGTCGACCTCAGTGATCTTAATATGATTAATAATAAAACGTTTCATTTTTACTGTCGCATTAGTAAAAAAGAAGTTGATGGGGCTTTAAAGAAAACTAAGGGTGGAAAGTCTGTAGGAACTGATAATATTCCTATTGAAATATGGAAATATTTAGGAGATTTGGGAGTTTCTTGGCTTACTAAACTCTTTAATATTATTTTAAAAACTAAAAAGATGTCTGAGGAGTAGAGGAAGAGTAATTTGGTCCCTATTTTTAAGAATAAAGGGGATGCACAAGAGTGTGCAAATTATAGAGGGATTAANGTGTTTGACCACTTCCACAAAAACAATTCCATTACACTCGTTGTTGAATTAGATGGTAACAACAAAGGAAGTGCATAGTAGCACATAGGTTCAGCTCAAACTCACCGCTCAAATCGTTGATTACTCAAAAGTTCTCTGTTTCATGAAGTGGATTGCGTCCACATGTCAAGAATGTCAAAATTATGCAAAAAAGTTAAATTTGGCCACCACACGAGAGAAACTCACAAAGTTTTTTTATTTGTAAGATAAAGACTAAACTTTAGTGGGTACATATTAGATAAATTAAGAAAAAGGAATTAAAGTTGATCATATATTTGATGGCTTGCAAGTTTTTGTTGCCCTTGCCACTAATGTTTCGTCTTTATCTCATGCATAAATAAATTTTTGTGAATTTCTCTCATGTGATGATTCAGCCAAATTGGTAATATTTTTTGCATAATTTTGATGTTCTTGACATGCAACACAATCCACTTCATGCAGCCAGTAAAGTTTGAGTGATCATCAATTTGTTCGACGAGTTTTGAGCCGTACCAATGGGATATTATGCTATTACTTTGTTGTTGTCATCTAATTTGCAACGAGGGTAATGGAATTGTTTTGTAGTCAACAAAGATCCTAACTGATCTTGAAGTGTCATCAATAAAAAAATGCGTCATCTGTCATTGTTGAATTAACTTGACGGCCTCTTTCGATAAGACCTTGCAAAATCTTTTAAACCTAAATTCTAATAAGGTAGGCAGATGAAAATATTACATTAATGAAATAATTTCAATGGAAGACATCTGGTATTTAGTTGGGTATATTTTTATTCACTTGTAAGCATGACCAAAAAAACTGTTAACAAGAAGATGGAACCATAAACAAGGCATCATAATTACTGAGGCTGGCCAGAAGAGCAGCTGAAATTTGTGTACGTTGGAAGTTCTGCTTTCTACACCGGATAAGTCAAACTTCAAAGAAATTCATGAGTTCTCAATTGATAGTTGACATAACATTGATTTTATAGGTAATTTGCTTGAAAAAAAAATTCTGGAACAGACTGGATAGGCTTATGACCATCTAGTGGCCCAGCTTGTCTGCGTAAGTATATTCAAGCCTTGCCAGGACAATGTATAAAGCATGAATATATGTATTATTTTTCATGTATTTAAAATACAGATTTGTATTATGAGCATATTATAATTAGAACTTTGGCAATGTTGTTGATATTGTGGGTAATTGCATGTCTTTAATGATTTCTAGAGCTGCTGAATTGTTATTTTCTTTGCAGACCGCAGGTGACAATAGCAACTGCCATAGTATTTTGTCATCGGTTTTTTCTTCGCCAATCCCACACAAAAAATGACCGGAGGGTTAGTATTTCATTCAAGTTGACGTTCTTC
>JXCR01149071.1:50646-85426 GCA_002079205.1 Phalaenopsis hybrid cultivar
TACATTTATTGAGAGGTTTGATGGAGAAGTTCAGAGATAATAAGGAGAATCTACATTTGATTTTTATTGATTTAGAAAAAGCTTACGATAAGGTTCCAAGAGATATTCTTCAGAGAGTCCTTCAGAAGAAAGGTGTTGATATGACTTATATTCAAGCAATTAAAGATATGTATACTAGGGCTTTTACTTGTCTTTGAACTGAAGGAGGATTGACCAAATATTTTCCTATTTCTTTTGGATTGCATAAGGGATTGGCTTTAAGCCCATACCTATTTTGTTTTAGTTATGGATGGTCTTACTAGACATTTACAGGAGGACGTACCTTGGTGTATGCTTTTTGCTGATGATATCCTTCTCGTTGATAAACTTTTTAATGAAGTTTCTGAAAATACGATCGACCTCAGTGATCTTAATATGATTAATAATAAAACGTTTCATTTTTACTGTCGCATTAGTAAAAAAGAATTTGATGAGGCTTTAAAGAAAACTAAGGGTGGAAAGTCTGTAGGAACTGATGATATCCCAATTGAAGCATGGAAATATTTAGGAGATTTGGGAGTTTTTTGGCTTACTAAACTCTTTAATATTATTTTAAAAACTAAAAAGATGCCCGAGAAGTGGAGGAAGAGTAATTTGGTCCCTATTTTTAAAAATAAAGGGAATGCACAAGAGTGTGCAAATTATAGAGGGATTAAGTTAATGTTTCATACTTTAAAATTATGGGAGAGGATAATTGAATGTAGGTTAAGACGTATTATAAAGATTTCTCATAATCAATTTGAATTTATGTCGGGCAGGTCTACTATGAAAGCTGTATATTTATTGAGAGGTTTGATGGAGAAGTTCAGAGATAATAAGGAGAATCTACATTTGATTTTTATTGATTTGAGTGGTTTGATGGAGAAGTTCAGAGATAATAAGGAGAATCTACATTTGATTTTTATTGATTTAGAAAAAACTTACGATAAGGTTCCAAGAAATATCCTTTGGAGAGTTCTTGAGAAGAAAGGTGTTGATATGACTTATTGATAAGGTTCCAAGAGATATTCTTCAGAGAATCCTTGAGAAGAAAGGTGTTGATATGACTTATATTCAAGCAATTAAAGATATGTATACTAGAGCTTTTACTTGTCTTCGAACTGAAGGAGGATTGACCAAATATTTTCCTATTTCTGTTGGATTACATAAGGGATTGGCTTTAAGCTCATACCTTTTTTGCTTTAGTTATGGATGGTCTTACTGGACATTTATAGGAGGATGTACCTTGGTGTATGCTTTTTGCTGATGATATCCTTCTCGTGGATTAGACGAGAGAAAAAAACCTTGGAAAAAACTTGAATTATGGAGGTCTACACTGGAGTCTAAAGGCCTTCATTTGAGTAGAACTAAAACCGAATACATAGAATGTAATTTTAGTAGTAGTAGCTCTAGTGACAGAAGTGTAACATTGGCTGATCAAATTATTAAAAGGCGTTAACGATTTAGATATCTCGGGTCTGTTGTTCAAAATGATGGTGATATAGATGAGGATGTTAATAGTAGAATTCAAGTTAATTGGTTGAAGTGGAGGAATGCTTCGGGCCTTTTGTGTGATAGAAAAGTACCATTTAAACTGAGTGGTGAGACCTGCAATGCTTTATGTCGCTGAATGTTGGCCTTTAAAAGAGAAGCATAATAAGTTGAGGAATGCTTCGGGCCTTTTGTGTGATAGAAAAGTACCGCTTAGACTGAAAGGAAAATTTTTTTTGGGGCCTATTGTGTGATAAAAAAAATATCGCTTAGACTGAAAGAAAAATTTTATAAAATGTTGGTGAGTCTTTTATGTGATAGAAAAGTACCGCTTAGACTGAAAGGAAAATTTTATAAGACGGTGGGGAGGTGATAGAAAAGTATCGCTAAGACTGAAAGGAAAATTTTATAGATGTTGGTGAGACCTGCAATGCTCTATGGCGCCGAATGTTGGCCTTTAAAAGAGAAGCATAATACTAAGTTAAGTGTTGCCGAGATGAGAATGATTAGGTGGATGAGTGGCTTTACACTTAGAGACAAAATGCGAAATGAATATATCCGTGATAGGGTTGGTGTAGCTCCTGTGATGGACAAAATTAGAGAAAGTCGTCATAGATTGTGTGGTCAAATTAAGTGTCGACCATCTGATGATCCAATTAGGAGAGTAGATGTTTTAGATTCGACTTATGTTAAGAAAGGCAAAGGTAGACCTAGGAAGATTTGGGCTTATTGTATAAAAAAATGATTTTAATTTATTAGAACAGAATGACCTAGGAAGACTTGGGCTTATTGTATAAAAAATGATCTTAATTTACTAGAACTAAATGAATATACGACGCTAAATAGGACACAATGGAGAAAAAGGATTCATGTAGCCGACCCCACGTAGTGGGATTAAGGATTGTTTTGTATGTGTTTAATTGTAAGCATAAAACTCATGATTTATATTTATTTTTTCCAGGTGAAATTGAAGACACTTAATGCCAAAATAATCTATTATGCTGTATTATTTTCCATCTTCGCTATTAAAAGCAACTACTGTTGAATTTTATTATGATGAACATTTGGGAATTTGATTAACTGTTGTGCGTTTAGCATATAATTGACATTAAGTTGGCTACAGATCATTAGTTTTTTTTTGTGTTGAGCTTAAGAGAGATTCCAATATAGGTCTGATGAGCATATAATGGAGCCTATTACAAGGGATTATTAACCACAATAATAATGGTATATATACATTCTTTGAAATTGATTTACTCAAAATCAGCTGAATTTGATCTACTGTAATTGTTATGGATTCATTCACATGAATATAAATCATTAATTGTCATCAACGATAATAATTTTAGTTCTCTTGCTTCCCTTCTGTTTATTGTGTAGAGTTTGTTTGCACAATGCAAAAGAAATCTAAACAAACTAATGAACAATGACTGAAGAGAGTAAGCTCGAGCTCAGAATTGGGTGGGTTTATATTGCTAGATTGAGAAAAAATATTTGATGATGGTAATCATCAAGAAAGTCAGGTGCATCGTGTTTTAACTTAGTACCTATGATCCAAGAATCATTGATAGCAATATTCTCGCTAATTTGTAAAGTTTTATTGTTGTTTGGAATATATTAAGAACAAGTGGTCAAGAAAACTCTTGATTAAGGATATTTATTCATTTTCTCAATTTATTATATAGGTGTTCAAGTAAATTTTCTAATCAACCAAAGAAGGGCGCCAACATAATGTAAGTCCATCACAGTCAGTATGACACAACATAAGATTGATAAAAAGATGTCATATACAATGATTTGGAGCATGCAAGTCTTATAGTCTTTGGGACGTGGACTGCTTGATGATGGGAAAATCAGCTCTACATCACACTCTCAAGGTTGAAAGTGAAGTAGCTATTCCATGAAAAGAAATCATCTTATATTTTTTGAATGTCTAGGGAAAGTTGCTTTTGGGACAAGGGATCTATAGCTAAGTGAACACACTCTTAAATACTAATCATAAGGAATAAAGCTTTTCAAAATCTAAGAGCATGACATGTACTCTCTCGATAAAGGATGGTCTCTAATTCTACTTAAACATATTAAAAACATGTCATAATTCCACTTGATTTTGTTACGTCAAGAAGGCTAACATTTTATGAAAAAAAAATAGCCAACACAAATGGATGTGTGCTGCTGTAGCTATAAGAAGCAGAAGAGGTAATTATGTTTGTTGAAATTCGATAATCCAAACAACCAATTTTTCTTCACTATTCAGCAAGTTATGAATTATTAACATACATTCCAAACTTGAGGGGGAGTGTTAAAAATTATAATAGGAAATAATTTATTCATATAAGAATGTATGAGGAAAAATTTATTTCCTTAATATAAGGAGATATTTCCTTTCCTATTTTATATTTATTTCATTTGATTAGGAATTATTTGTTTTCCTATATCTCCTAATAATTAATGTGAATTAATTATTGGAGATATCATGTAATATATTTTTTCTTTCATATTATTCACTTTTTATTATCTTTTCTATTATAGGACTCTTGTAAGTGTTATTTATACATCCGTTCATATTAATGAAAAAAAAAATATTTCACATTATTCTGAATTTCGACATGGTATCAGAACAAGGTTTTGTACTCTATTCACCAACCCTTCTTTGAGAATTGTCGGACTCCCTTCCTGCCATTCTCTGGGCGGGAGGGGAGAGACACTCATCTTGATATTTGAAACGACTATTTTTTCTTCTTTTACAAATCCCTAATTCCCCGCCGCTTCGTTAGGCTACAGAAGCCATAGAAAGAATCATAAAGATCGCTTCCGTGAGTTCGATATCGATGCTGCCTCGGAGTCCGAACTAGAGGCGCTATCCGTATCGCTGTTTCCAGGTCCGCGCATCGGCGTCAACCTCAGCAGCATGGTCGTCAAGCCTCTAGCCAAGAATGGCAGAGGGAGCGATCTTGACATCGGTTATGACACCGATGATCGCCATCGCGGTCACCCGCCGCATCAACGCCGACTTAATTCTCCGCAAGATGTTTATCCCCGTGATTCTCCGTCGTCCAGACGATGCCGTGGGGGCTACCCGCCTCATCATCATCTCGCGGGAGATATCGCTGTCATGGATCAAACAATGCCAGCAAAATCCATCATCAGCTCTTCCTCCTGCTGTATTTTTTTATCTTCTTTGCCAAAGCATCAGGGGGAGCTGTTGTTTCCAGCCGGTAATTTCTTTTGTAGTATTTTTTTCTTCCCTGTCCAAGCATCAAGGGAGGGGGGTTGCGTTTCCAGCCGGTCATTTCTTTTACAGTATTTTTTCTCTGGTTCAAGCGCCAGGGGGAGCTCTAATACCATGTTGAAATTCAGAATAATACAGAATACTTATTTTTTTCATTGATATGAACAGGGGTATAAATAACCCTTACAAGAATCCTATAATAGGAAAAATAATAAAAATAAAATGATATGAAAGGAAAGATATATCACCTGATATCTCGAATAATTAGTTCTTATTAATTAATAAGAGGTATAGGAAATAACATAAAACAGGAAAACAAATAATTCATAATCCAAGGAAATAAATATAAAATAGGAAAGGAAATATTTCTTTAATTTAAGGAAAGAATTTATTCCTCATAACTTTTTACAGGAATAAATTATTTTCTCTTATAATTCCTAACAATGTTATTGTGCTAGGACAAACATAAACTTTTCATAGGAACCTTATTGTGCTAGGACAAACATAAACTTTTCATAGGAACCTTAGTGTGCTAGAATAATGCGGAATTCTAAGAAATTTGGTAGCAGTAAGTCCGACAGAAGCACATGGGATTTTCAACACTCTCCATGGAAGCATCAACTAATCAAAGCTTGCTGGTCTTTTTTCCCAACAATGGCCTGGGCAATTATTTGGTCAGAATGTCAGTTGTTTGTTCTTGAGAGGCAATATAAGGGAATGTAGCGTGTACCATCTTCAATTGTTTCCTTTTGATGAAAAGTCAATAAGCTTTCTTGTTTTCTTAGTTCATATTGGGCATGATTATGGGCAATATTGATGGCAACTTTATTGCCACAACAAGTTCTAGTGGCTCTTGATCATAACTTGAAATTGTTCAAGTCGTTGTATTCATGAATCTACTAACCCTATTTGCCAATGGTCTCAGCTCATCTTCAAAACTACTTCTAGCTATAACATTCTATTTACTACTCTACTCAATCTTGTGTCGAACAATTCTCTTCAAATTTAGCCAAATTCCAACCCAATACTAAGCTTTAGCTTAAGGCTTCTTTCTTGAGGCAATTTAAGGGTACAACATAAACTCCTCTATCACAAATGGAAGCAAGGGATCAATCCTCAAAATATTGCTACCAATTAAATTGCCAATATAGAGTAAGATTGTATGGCAAAGAGTGACCCTGCCAGCTCCAAATATGTTTTAAGGGCATTCTACTTTTAAGGTGAGCCAAATAGGTTGTGACTACCTTGTGTTACTTCCACTATGCTATGCTCTGCATTGCTAGATTTAGTTATTGTTTTTTTTCCCATAAAGTTGCTAAAAAGTTTTGTTGACCAGTGCATTGATGGGACTAGGTTTGCAAACATAGAATGCAAATAATAACTAAATTATTTGAGATGGTATGATATCCATCTCAAATAATTCTAAGTGTTAATTCAAAATATTCATTTAACATATTACAACAGACCAAAGTCTGTTGTGCTCTCTGCACATCAAGTTATTGAACATTCAATGTAGACTTATAATTTTGAATTAACACTTAGGTTATTTCACGCATTATCAATTTAATCAAGAAAATCATCGGGTTACTTAAAATTTGAAATTCTGATACTCCAATACAATTTTATGTTTGTGGTGTTGAATTACACCACATAGTTAGGTTATGCTATTTGCAAATGAATCTCACCCGAATGCTCTAGGATTTAAAAATAAAACATACGTGATTAAGTTATTTATAATGAATAATGAACCCATGATATTCAGTCCTATGACATTTAACATATAAGTTTTACGTCCAGACCAACACCTTTGCAGACATTCCGTCGTACATAAAGACCAAGTATTGTTTCTAAGAGTGTCTTAACAATTAAAGTTACTTCATCTTCAACTTCAACAGATCCAGCTGCCGCTGTAGGAGAAAATGACAAAAGAACAATAAATGGATAACTCAAAAGTTTATATTATTTCAATTGCCTATTAGTAACGTTCAGCTTGTAACACAGGTTGAACGTTACTAAGTTATTCACCTATAGTTTCCAGACATACCTATGATGAGGTATCCTAATATTTGAGGACAATGTGTCAACATGATTTCAAGTTACAAGGGTTAAGTTTAACAAAATTTGTATAAGAAAGATATTTTCATATTTAATGTTTTTTTTACAGAAACTCAAGTTATCCATGAAATGTCTTTGTCAAGACATATTAGTAGGAATATGATACAAGGGGCAAATAGCTGTAAAATGGCTACTTCTAAAACATGTCTATCTCGTTTGGATTAGTTATCAAGAAGGTTAGTATCGTAGACCTTTTGGATTAAATAAAAAACCTTCGGTCAACATAATAGTTAGACATAATTTCTGTAAAAACATGTATGTCTGCAGAGAGCACAACAGATAGTTAAGGCTCATTTCGCCCCCTGTAGCAAGGTCGAGACCCTTGCTACGATACAAGGGGCAAATAGCTGCGGGTAGAAGGCGAACCGAGCTTCTTTTTTCTTCTGGTCAGGTAGCCAGGTACGGGTAGGCGGTTCAGGTCATCGCCCAAAGTCGTATCTCTTTCGTCATTTTGGTCACGCCCTACTTCACTTTCTCGAACCCCTCCCTCTATCACGTTACAAGGGTTAAGTTTAACAAAATTTAATGCTTTAAAAATCTCAGTATCGATCCCACAAGGAAAGCGATAACTCTTAAAATCAACTTACAAAAGTTATATTTAAATTGCAAATTTAAAAGATAAAAGATTTAAAATGATATGCTTACTAAAAATTACTACTAAAATATCTTAAAAAAAGAGTACCAACTAAGTGTAATAGCTTAACAAATTATAACAAAGTAGTCCATGTCCAGGACTGAATTGCTATGTTCCCAGATACATGTACGATTGTGGCATCCTTGTATTTTATTCGCTTCTGGTTAAAAGCCCCTTTATGATTTTCACATCTACTCATATTGATTTAAGCTCTTTCGCCATTTTAGTGATGCTGAATTGGAGCAATAAAACTCTCCAACACATGCCTTTCTAAATGTTTACATGAATGGCACAGTTATTTTGCATCTTTGACTGAAGCTTTCTTAGCAGATTTTGCACTTGAACATTCACTGTTGTAAGCTTAATATCTGATTTGTTGCAGACAATAGCAACAGTGTGCATGTTCCTTGCTGGAAAGGTTGAAGAAACTCCACGCCCACTGAAGGATGTAATTCTTGTTTCCTACGAAATCATTCATAAAAAGGATCCTTCTGCTGTACAGAGAATCAAGCAGAAGGTACCCTTGAGTTTTTCGTTAATTAGAATACAGCCACCAAAAATGAAATGGTACTTGTGTCTTGCACACTCATATCCCTCTAAGTTTGTTTCTGTTTCTATCGAATTATTGCAGCATTTTTCCTTCCCTATGTTGTCCTCTTTTTTGCAAAGTATATGGACTGCTTTGTTTTTTTTTCTCCTCCTACTTTTTGCTTAGTGCTGCATCACTTTTGTTTTTCAGGAAGTCTACGAGCAACAGAAAGAGCTTATTTTATTGGGGGAAAGGCTTGTTCTTGCTACCCTGGGTTTTGATCTAAATATGTACCATCCCTATAAACCCCTTGTCGAAGCAATTAAAAAGTTTAAGGTGGCGCAAAATGCTCTTGCTCAAGTGGCATGGAATTTTGTCAATGACGGGTATGATAGCTTTTTGTTCGGGATAGTTAACTCTACCTTAATTTTTAACCTTTATTTATTTATTTAACCATATCATGAAGGTTGCGGACCTCACTATGCCTACAATTTAAGCCCCACCACATCGCTGCTGGTGCCATCTTTCTTGCTGCCAAGTTTCTTAAGGTGAAGCTTCCATCCGATGGAGAGAAAGTCTGGTGGCAAGAATTTGATGTCACACCACGACAACTTGAAGGTTGACTCTACCATCAAATCATTTTGACCTCCTAAACTTTGAATCTTTTGTTATATCCCAAAAGAATTTCATTTTCTTACTCATAGATGTCAGCAATCAAATGTTGGAGCTTTATGAGCAAAATCGCTTAGCCCAACCATCTCATGGTAATAACGAAGCTGATGGAAGCTCTTGTGCTGGACCCAATCATCCTACAGGGGTAACCTCAACTGTCAGTGAGAGCTCTATATCTTTAAATGCAAGGCAGGGAACTCATCCAACCCAACAAACGAGGCCAATTGTAGCTCAACAGTCTAACGCAGATGGTGACCGTATTGGCTCCCGCAGTGCCTGCAGCCATAGCAATGACCACGGCAGTGTTGATAGTAAAAGCGGTGTTTGGGACCATAATATGGATGGTGATGGGAAAGATAACTCGAATCATGAGGCCGAGCTGGTTTCTCGCCGCTGGGAATTGGCTGCTGATGGTTTTAGCTCTTCTAAGCTACTTAATGAGGAAGGACTGTCTGACGATAAGGACAAGTGTATGGAAACTATCACGAAGATTGATAAGGACAAAGTTAAAGCCGCTCTGGAAAAGACAAGGAGACTTCGGAATGATACAAACAAGAAAAATGAGATTGTGGATGATGATGATCTTATTGAAAGAGAGCTTGAGAATGGAATTGAGCTCGGTGTGGATGATAAGAGACATGGCTGGCCAAAGCCCCTCCATCCTTTGCAGACGAGCATGAAACCAAAACATTTCAAATCTGAAAATCCAAATGTTGATAATCGGATCCGGGAAGAGTTTGCTGAAGAAGGGGAGCTCTCTTCCCTTGATGATCATGATCATCCTTCTCTTAAGTTGCAGAGTAATAATGGAAAAGTTTCGGCTGCAAAGAGAAAGCCAAATGAGAAAATATGGTCGGATCTTTCAGACAGGGACCATAAAAGGGTGAGGAAAAGTTAACTGATATATGATACTGTTGGTATCAAAATGGTATTTTTGTTTCCATTTCTTTTAGTCTCATTATATCTCAAAGTTGGGGGGGAAAAAAAAATACAATCCACTATAAATTACTGCTCAGCGATGAAGAGTTAATTTCTAGAGAGTGCATCACTGGTGATGGGGCATTCTTATTCTTACAAGTGCTGATGGTTTGAATCAGGAGGAAAGGAAGGAGTGCGTGGAACTCGTCGAGCTTCATCTCTCTGAGAGAGTAGGCTAAAAATCTTCTATGGCTTGAGCTTATTTATTAAGTATTATGCCTGATATAGCTTCTATTTTATTTGTAATGTTTTTGGAGTTTTTTGCTTCCTATATTTGCTGAAGTGTAATTTCCACTTGTGCGCACAACGTAATTGGGGTTTTTGGAGCCTGTGGCCTACTCTTTTGATTTTTACACAGTTCCTTTTTTGTGCTGTGAGTGTGAGTGCAGTGATGGCTTCATTGGGTATTTGGAAGCCATATATTTTTTAAGGACAGTTTACATACATAGCACCAGAAACATTGCTATTTACAAATCTAACATCCTTTTCATCCATTTTTTTTTAATTCTCACTTAAATATCAATATTCATGATAAAAGCCCAACCCACATCTTTCATTTTTTATCAAGTTCTCAATGGCTTGATCGTGGCATGCGTAAATACATCGGTTTGGTGGTTCAAAAATATCACATGGACTTTATATTATATAAAAAGCAATGTTTCGGATGTTATGCATGTAATTATCCCATTTTTTAATGCTTGTTTATTCTGAACGGTAGCCGTTGTTGTAGTAATGCATTTACGACTCGTATATTATAACGAGATTATTAGATGTTTTACATTTTAAAAATGTATTAAAAAAACAACTGTAATTTAAGAAGTTTATATAAAAGGACCATTTTTGCGGATCATGTTTGGTTTAAGTGATCCATTTGTGCTGTTAATCTCCCTCGACTTCGTTTATATATATATATATATATATATGTATATATATATATAACTCACTTGATGGTTTGTTTTGTTTTATGGTTAGCATTTTTAAAATAATTTTATTCTGCTGCAGTTTTCAAGATATGTGATTGTTCAATCGTCCAATAATCGTAGCCATCATTATTTTTATTTTGCTGCAGTTTTAGGGTTGCTGCGAAATATCTTTTGTGCAAATGTGGACTCCAAATGTGCTATGTTCCCTCTATTAGTATTACCTGCCATGTGCAGTTTTTAAATATTGATTGTTTCTTTTGCTTCATTAATGATAAAAGGCCCGACCATTTAATAAAAAAATAGGAAAATTTATGCGCCTCTAACCTCTCTATATGACATAAAGGGAATTGGGCGGAATTTATTTCAGGGACTGCTTTTATTTAATATTTCCATCTGGTTTCTAACTTCAAAAAGAATATTGGCGCCTCGAAGGTTTGATAAAATAATTTACAATTGGTGACATGGTACTTTGTGGTTTTAGATTGCAAATTGATTTGTTTTGTTACGGAAGTAACAATGAAGTTTAAAATTTTATTTGAGCATCAATTGGTGTTGATAAAAGGGGAGAAAAAAAGTGAGAGGATAAAATTGTGAATAATATGAAAATGCAATTTTCATCCAAAATTTCCCAAAGCTTTTATTAGGTTTATAAATTAAGAAAGTTGCATACAAACCTTAATAGCATGAAAAATTATTTCATATGGATACCGCATATAGAGATGCATACAGACAACGCATGCAGAGATGCATGCGGTGTCTGATTTACACCGTCGATAAATGTAAACATGTATTTCGGTGGACCAATTTTTTTTTATAAATTTTTTGATCAAACGGTGGAGATCGGTAATTGATGTTGTAGATCGAACACCGCATGCATCTCTGCATGCGGTGTCCATATGGAATAATTTTTTCGATAGAATATTGTGGATCACAAGATATGCATTCTTTCCCCCTTTTTTTGTGCAGGATTTACATACATAAAACACAACTCCTATGTATTTCATATTTTACTCCTAAACTTATGTATTTACATGCATCTCTCTCAAATCCTTAACATCACTAAAGAATACCACCTTTATTATGTTTATGAAAGTGAAATTGCACATCTTTTATGCAAAGCTAGGTTTATGGCATCAAAGTATTATGCATGCAAATGTGTATTTACTTTTTAAAAAGTTGAAATAGTGGTATTTTTTGATGAGATATGAAAGATCTGGGTAAAACTTAGGTGTTACATTAAATACATAGGAAATGAATGGAATGTATGTAAATGCCCCATAGTAGGAAGATTTACATACATATCATTTAATTCTCATGTATTTGCACTTCTAACTGCTAAACTTTAATTTTTACATGCATAATGCTCAACCCATGCAAAAAATAGCTGTATTTAACTTTTTAAAAGTTCAATTGACGATATTTTTCATGTAATATATGTATATATATATACAGATTGTTAGATATGTAGATACATGGGAACTGGGTGACAAGTATGTAAATGCTCCTATATAATAATGATGACGCTAGCGATAGCAATAATGTTATGAGGCAGCATAATATTATAATAGTATTGAATGCAAGTCTATAATAACATGAGAATAGCCATACCATTATAACAATGGCACTTGAATTGCCAAGGGCATCACTTTCACTTTTTTTTTAAATTTAATTCCATTTTTGTTTATATTCTAATTCCAAATTAAACATAATTAACTTATTAATAATATAGTTACTAAAAAAAATGCATGATAAATTTAAATCAATAAGCATGTTTCCAAAAATAAAAACAAATTAAAATAAAAAAACAAAATATATTGCAATACATCATAAAAAATCTCTCACTATCTTCCAATAAAACCGCATCGAGTTCAGCAATTAAATTGCCAAAAAACTGAAAAAAAGGGCAAAAAACAGAAGGGAAAATTACAGACATACCACACAACTTTATAGTCTCATATTTCGGCATTATCTGTATAAATATGAAAGTTTAGCTATAAGATATGTAAATATTCTCTCTCATAAGCTCATAATAAAAATTATGACACGTTGGAGCTCCTTCAATCGAACGGCCAAGATCACTCCAAATTATTTGCCGCTGAGCTCCCATGAACCCCGCCACCACACGTGCCATGGTAATCTAACGGAGCCGTCTGGAAGCAGTTCGCCATCGCTCCCTCTTCTGACGGCAGCTCTGCCATCTCTAACGGCTCCAGCAGCTGCAAACATTGCAACGACGTCAGTTAGCTCGCCCTCGCCGTTAGTTTTAAATTAAAATAATAATGGTGATTAGTTCAATTAAGCACCGGTTGTAATGGCCACGTTGGAGTTGGGCTGAGTGGCGCGAAGATCTCTTGTTGCCACGTGTTAGCTGGCACCTGTTGCTCCATTTGGACCGCGAACGGATCGTTCATCCCTTGATCCCTGCCTCGTTAAATAAAAATCTAACCGTTAAAATTGGAACGTCCATAATAAAAGAGTACCGGCGATAAGTTGTACCAGAAAGACATGAGGGGATCCGCGGTCATTTGCATTGGATGGCCTTGATTGGAAAAGGAATTTGGGTCCGACGGTTGGAGGTCGTAGCCGTAGCCGTCAAGCATTCCTTCTTCTTGAGGCTGCAGGAACAACTGCATGAAGAAAAAAACATATATATATTTATACGTGGAATAATTTCATTAGCTGTAATGCTGTAATCTGTTTAAGCTACTTCACCTGTTCGTTCTCGGTTAACGGATTGTAGGCTTGGAACAGATCGTCCAGCAAGCTCTGCTCGAAAATGATAAGGGTATATGAGTCAGCTCCCTCGAGAGTTAATTCGATGTTCAAAAGAGCAAGAGCTGATGGGTCAAATTTAACGAGGCATTTACATACATACCACCCAATTCTTATGCATTTACATATCTAACACCTAAAGATTAATTTTTTTTTACAGTTATACCACTCAAATCTTTCGTATCACATCAAAGATACCACCTTCTTAACTTTTAAAAGTTGAAATGCATATTTTTTATTCGCATACATGTAAAAATTGAAACTTAGGTGTTAGATATGTAAATACATAAGAATTAAGTGGTATATATGTTAATCTTTCTAAAATAAAAAAAAAGCTAAACTTCAAAATGGCACCATCAAATTATGTTACATAACAAACCTTTTTCTCTGTTACACGAGCCAAGGCATCTGCTAAGAATTTCTCGCTTGCTTCGAGCTCACTCAAGGACGTGAAAGAATGGGCTCCCGCAGGAACACCCTCAAATAATCTGTAAAAAAAATATTAAACTTATAATTAATTCAAATAATAAATAAACTCAAATTTCCTGCATAATAATTAAGTATTAATTATATGTTATTCACCAGTCTATATACCTTAAACGTTCCGTATACATTTGCAGCTGTTGTTGACATTCAGCAATCTCTTGCTGCAGCTTCTGAAAGTATTAAGAAAAATTAATATTGTGAAATAAAATATTAAAAATTTAATATATATTTCACATTGATATTTACATGCACATCACTAAATTCTTACATATGATGTTTAAATATTTATATTTATTTTTATAACACCCTAATATTCAAATCACATCAAAACTCATGCAAGTCAAGTATATCACTTTAGATATGTTAATATTACTAATATTTTAATATGATTTAAATTTTAGGGTGTTGCATAAATAGATATAAAAATTAAATGTAAATATAATGATATATATGTTCGTAAACTACTCCAATTTTTTTTATTTTTAATTTAGAATTTCAATAAAAATACCTCTGCTCTGGTGTCCGCTGCTCCTGAGCTGCATGAAGATAATAAATAACAGCATGACAATTAGATGAAATTAATACAATAGAATTATACAAAAATATACGATTTTGGTTTATTTTTGTGAGAAAAACTTAGATCAATATGAGTTAATTAAAATTTAAATAAGAATTATTGATTCAAATTAACATTTAAATACAAATAAAGGATCATAATAACTTTGAATAATGCGATACTTAATGTAATGGCCTATAATTTTTTGTACTTACTTTGCTAGTTGGGCTGCCATGTCACTCTCACATCGGAGCTTGCTCAGTGTGCTTCTCAAAAACTGCAAATATTCATGCAAAAATAATTGTTAAATAACAGCAAGAATAATAATAATCAATAATAACTTACAAAATAATAAGACTGTGAGTTTAGCTCTGAGATCATTATTCACTTAACATTTGATTTAAATTTTAATTATGATCGAAATAAATTAAAAGGAGCCAAGCTGTGGACCGAAACTTTCAATTCATACATGAATCAGCCCGAGTTGGTTCTAGTTCGGTTCAAAATATTTTTTATTTATAAAAAAATTTGTTATATAATGCTAAATAAGATTGTATCTGGGTTTCAGTGTTTTAGGTTTAGGGTTTCAAAGAGTCGCGAGCCGATTTTTGAGTTGAATGTCTCCAAATAAATTAATTTAAGCCTGATCAAACTTGATTCAATTTAGAGCTGAATTGAAAGATTAATGTATCATATTAGCCGTACTCAATCCATTTGAGCCGACCCAGATCGGCCCAAAATTGACAGCCCAAAGTACAAATTATTTAAGAGGAAATTCACAAATTGAGACCAACTCACCATTTTGTTCACGTTAGCCCCGCTTCGAAATTCGGAAGGAAAAAAAAAAAAAAAAACGAAAAGAGNGATATGTAATTACATAAGAATTAAGTGGTATATATGTTAATCTTTCTAAAATAAAAAAAAAAAAGCTAAACTTCAAAATTACACCATCAAATTATGTTACATAACAAACCTTTTTCTCTGTTACACGAGCCAAGGCATCTGCTAAAAATTTCTCGCTTGCTTCGAGCTCACTCAAGGACGTGAAAGAATGGGCTGCCGCAGGAAAACCCTCAAATAATCTGTAAAAAAAAAATAATAATAATAAAACTTATAATTAATTCAAATCATAAATAACTCAAATTTCCTGCATAATAATTAAGTATTAATGATATGCTCTTCACCAGTCTATATACCTTAAACGTTCCGTATACGTTTGCAGCTGTTGTTGACATTCAGCAATCTCTTGCTGCAGCTTCTGAAAGTATTAAGAAAAATTAATATTGTGAAATAAAATATTATAAAATAAATATATATTTCACATTGATATTTACATGCACATCACTATATTCTTACATATAATGTTTAAATATTTATATTTATTTTTATAGCACCCTAATATTCAAATCACATCAAAAACTCATGCAAGTCACGTATATCACTTTAGATATGTTAATATTACTAATATTTTAATATGATTTAAATTTTAGGGTGTTGCATAAATAGATATAAAAATCAAATGTAAATATAATGATATATATGTTCGTAAACTACTCCATTTTTTTTTTAATTTTAGAGTTTCAATCAATATACCTCTGCTCTGGCGTCCGCTGCTCCTGAGCTGCATGAAGATAATAAATAACAGCATGACAATTAGATGAAATCAATACAATAGAATTATACAAAAATATACGATTTTGGTATATTTTTGTGAGAAAAACTTAGATCAATATGAGTTAATTAAAATTTAAATAAGAATTATTGAATCAAATTAGCATTTAAATACAAATAAAGGATCATAAGAGCTTTGAATAATGCGGTACTTAATGTAATGGCCTATAATTTTTTGTTCTTACTTTGCTAGTTGGGCTGCCATGTCACTCTCACATCGGAGCTTGCTCAGTGTGCTTCTCAAAAACTGCAAATATTCATGCAAAAATAATTGTTAAATAACAGCAAGAATAATAATAATCAATAATAACTTACAAAATAATAAGACTGTGAGTTTAGCTCTGAGATCATTATTCACTTAACATTTGATTTAAATTTTAATTATGATCGAAATAAATTAAAAGGAGCCAAGCTGTGGACCGAAACTTTCAATTCATACATGAATCAGCCCGAGTTGGTTCTAGTTCGGTTCAAAATATTTTTTATTTATAAAAAAATTTGTTATATAATGCTAAATAAGATTGTATCTGGGTTTCAGTGTTTTAGGTTTAGGGTTTCAAAGAGTCGCGAGCCGATTTTTGAGTTGAATGTCTCCAAATAAATTAATTTAAGCCTGATCAAACTTGATTCAATTTAGAGCTGAATTGAAAGATTAATGTATCATATTAGCCGTACTCAATCCATTTGAGCCGACCCAGATCGGCCCAAAATTGACAGCCCAAAGTACAAATTATTTAAGAGGAAATTCACAAATTGAGACCAACTCACCATTTTGTTCACGTTAGCCCCGCTTCGAAATTCGGAAGGAAAAAAAAAAAAAAAACGAAAGAGATGTCAGTATTAATTTTATAAATAAAATAACATAGATACGGACTATAAAATATAATTTAACCGAACGGCATACCTTCCTCTATCATGGTCTGGAAGATTGATATAACGTTCAAAAACATCCTCAATCCTGTCGAAGATACCAATTAAAATACAAATTCATTTAATCAACGCATGCAATAAATTAATCCAAAATAGTTTCACCTTAACCCTATCCACATAGATACGTCATGCTAGATTTTTTGTCGGGACATTTACACGCACATCAAACAATTCTAATGAATTTACAAATCTCACACCTAAATTCTTATATTTACACCTTTTCATGCATTGATTAAAACACCCGAGTATTATTCTGTAAATATACAAAAGAATTATGTGCTATGCACGTAAATTCCCCATTTTTTCCAACAAAACGGGAAAGTTGATTAATTTATTGAGAAAAGCGATCCAGGATCGTGCAAAACTTTTTTTTTTTTTTTAATGTAGATCTCATGATTGCTAAAAAGACAAAAAAAAAAGAAATTTTATTAATCAGGAAGCATTGTTTCACCTCCGGCGACCGGAGAAATGGCTAAGACGGCCGGAAGGGGAGAACATAATGAGGGCGATATCGATATCACAGAGAACGGAGAGCTCGTAAGCCTTCTTAATGAGGCCATTGCGTCGCTTGGAGAACGTCACCTGTCTATTTGTGTTGTTCTCAATCTTCTTTATCTGCAGCTTAACCCTACCCATCGTCCACAATCTCTTTTATTATATATCCAATTATTTTCTAACGAAATCTAAATCTGGGGCGTGAACAGGAAGAAACAATTTAACCAAAAATGTTTATATTTATATAGAGAAAGAGAACGTGATGAGGAGAGGAACGAAGGAGGGTGAGGTGGAAGGGATTGGAGGACGTTGTTGGGGGGTCGTTTGGACACAAGGGACATAATTAACACACCCTGTTTTTTCTGTTTTTGGAGACCGTTGAATCCATCCTTCGGTCCACGCGTCACTGAAAAACTGAATTCTGTTCGCGATTTTCCCGGGCTTTTACCAACATCTATGTATGTACATGTTGATGTTCTTACATATGGAGGTCTCCAAAGCAATCGAATTACATGCAACGGTCTCGGAATGTTTATTTTACACGTGAAGGCCTCCGCCTCCATCTCTTGTTCGCCGGGTGGATGGATCACATCCACCACTCGATTTGCAGACCGTAGTTCATCTTTCGCCACCGCACCGAGCCAATCGCCATAACTTTCGGAGTTAATGTAGCAAGGCAGGCGCCGGAGATACTCAAAAGCGTGTTTTAATTGGCAAATTACATGATCAAACCATTGGGAAAGTTAAATCTTTTGGAATTGTGATTTGTAATTTATAAGATTTGGGGACCTCTATATGTAAAAAATCCATTTTTTTTTTACATTTATACTGTTAAATATTTTATATTATATTTAATTACATACATGGCACCGGAAACTTGGAAATATATATGAGGCCAAATTAAGGTGGTAAATGAGTCGGGCGTGTCATAGTTGGCTATTTTTCCGTTTGGCTACCCAGTTAGAGGCTGATGAGGTTGAGCTTGAGTTGGGCTCGACAATATAATAAAAAGTTGGCTTGAAGGAGATGGATTTGTTGGGTCCAGTGGGAGAATTTGCATTAGGGCCTTGCAGGTGATGGCATTGATAAGATAAACACAGGAGCAATCAGTAAGATAACTCATTGGGAATGGTGTCCATAGAACAATGAAAATTAAAGAGTTGTGGTGGGAACTCCTTTATTAAAGATGGAGTTGAGGGACCAATAAGATTGTGAATATTATAGATTTGAATTTGAAGCCCGGCGACCCAACTAATGAGCTAACTCCGTGGGCGTCATCAAGCTCTAACCCGAGGTCTTAAAATGTTTTGAGTTATAATCTGTGCTCGGGCTCGAGCTCAAGCACACAGATTGATAAATTTCACTTTTGGGATTGTTAATAAGTTGAATTTTAGCCCTCCATGTGGAAATTGGGCTGGCTCACACAACTGTAGTCCAAATTGCTAATTTGTTTAAAAAATAACCTGACTAGCCTTGTGAGATGAATAGAAATTAACCATTTTATTATGAACAAAGATTTGATATTGCAAGTTAAATCAATAACTGTACATAAGTTTCATTGTAAAGGGCAGTAAGGTTTTCTCTTATGCCTGAACCTTGATCTCTGTAACCACTGCAGAATTTGTATTCAATCTTATATGTAGATGGAGAATTGGTTTGGTAAACCAAGGTATTAAAACTCTTAGTTCAAAATGGCCGACTTTCTTGAGAAAATATCATCAAAACAATTGACTCTCTCTCAGCAATACTAACTTAAAGATATTGCCGAACTTCGTAGAGCTCAAGATTGGCCTATGAACAGAGGCATGCATCATTTAAGATTCTACACAATCAAAACCTTGCGAGGAAGTGAAAAGCCCTCTAGTTACGAGTTCGAGATGTATTATACAAATAACCCAAAAATAAAAGGAGGCGAAACTGCTGTATTGGCATGCCGTCCTCGCCGTTGGAACAAAAAAGGGTTCCTGTTAATTTGAAATATTTAATACTTTGGTAGTTAATTTATAATTTATAAAGTTTTAAGCGGTGTGTAGGTAAAATCACCAAATAAATAAGAATTGTGTGCCAGAGAATAATAATCTCAACCACAATTATGGTGGCAATCTAAAAATGTAAAGCTGGGAAAAAGAGTGTCCCAGACAGATCCTATAATCCTATATGATCTATTTGTCATCTATCATGTGGCATTTGTTAAGGCCTCTAACATAATCCTATTACGGAAATAAAATGGTTAAAAACATTGCAGCCGAATTAACAAAACAAATAGAACGCAAAAACTCAAATAACATCAAATTCAAACTCATACAACAACAACAGTACAATCATAATAAGCAGCGATAAATAATACGACCATAGAAAAGCAGTATAGCCTTGAACACAAGGGAAACAAACAACACAAGACAACAACTAAAAAGATAACTGTAGAGAGCAGTGCCACCGTCTGTCAAGCACCCAGTTCTGCATCCAAACACCAGAAACCAACTCGATGGATTCCCGCTCGTCCTTATTCAAACAGCAATGCACAATTCATTTCTTCTTGGCAGCCGATTTGGTCACCTTTGCTCCACTCGGATCCTTCTTCTCCACGCTCTTGATAACGCCGACCGCCACCGTCTGCCTCATGTCCCTCACTGCAAATCTTCCGAGCGGCGGATACTCAGAGAACGTTTCGACCACCATTGGCTTGGTGGGAATCATCTTCACGAAACCGGCATCTCCATTCTTGAGAAATTTCGGCTCCTTCTCGAGCTCCTTGCCGGACCGCCTGTCGATCTTGGTCAAGATCTCGGCAAATTTGACGGCGATGTGGGAAGTGTGGCAGTCAAGGACAGGAGCATAACCATTGCCGATCTGGCCGGGGTGGTTCATGATGATGACCTGAGAAGTGAAATTTGCAGCTTCCCTGGCAGGATCTTCCTTTGAATTAGAAGCCACAAAACCACGTTTCAAGTCTTTGACAGCAACANCGGAGCATAACCATTGCCGATCTGGCCGGGGTGGTTCATGATGATGACCTGAGAAGTGAAATTGGCAGCTTCCCTGGCAGGATCTTCCTTTGAATTAGAAGCCACAAAACCACGTTTCAAGTCTTTGACAGCAACANTATTATTTATAAAGTTTTAAGCGGTGTGTAGATAAAATCACCAAATAAATAAGAATTGTGTGCCAAAGAATAATAATCTCAACCACAACTATGGTGGCAATCTAAAAATGTAAAGCTGGGAAAAAGAGTTGTCCCAGACAGATCCTATAATCCTATATGATCTATTTGTCATCTATCATGTGGCATTTGTTAAGGCCTCTAACATAATCCTATTACGGAAATAAAATGGTTAAAAACATTGCAGCCGAATTAACAAAACAAATAGAACGCAAAAACTCAAATAACATCAAATTCAAACTCATACAACAACNGGGTCCCTTGTACCAGTCCAGGTTGCTTGATCTCTCTATCATGTTATCACCTTCGAATCCGGAGATTGGCACAAATGGGATCTTTTCAGGATTGTAGCCAACTTTCTTGAGGTAGGAAGAAACCTCCTTCACAATCTCGTCGTACCTTGCCTTTGAGTACTTGGGTGTGGTGGCATCCATCTGTACAAAAATAAATCAAGTAAATAACTAGACATATCTGAGTTCATGCATTTATAAGCTGAAATTTTGTTACCTTGTTGCAGCAACAGATCATTTGTTTAACACCGAGAGTGAAAGCGAGAAGGGCATGTTCGCGAGTCTGGCCGTCTTTCGAAATACCTGCTTCAAAGCCTCCGGTTGTGGAGTCGATAATGAGAACGGCACAATCTGCCTGAGAGGTTCCGGTGATCATGTTCTTGATAAAATCACGATGCCCGGGCGCATCAATGACAGTGCAGTAGTATTTTGTAGTTTCGAATTTCCAAAGTGCAATATCGATGGTGATACCACGTTCGCGCTCCGCTTTGAGCTTGTCGAGTACCCATGCATACTTGAATGATCTTTTGTTCATTTCGGCGGCTTCCTTCTCAAACCGCTCGATCACACGCTTATCGATACCACCAAGTTTGTATATGAGGTGACCCGTAGTGGTCGATTTCCCGGAGTCGACATGGCCGATGACCACAATGTTGATGTGAACCTTCTCTTTTCCCATTGCAGATTCTTCTTATTTCCAAAAATGAGGGAGTTTAAGTCAGACTTCAAAGGAAAAAGGTCATGACAAAAATGCGCATGTTATAATATAAGGAAATCGAAAAGAAAAATAAAAATTCCAAAATAAAAAAAGCAGAACAACATGCTAAGGAACCAAGTCTGGAATAGATATAGATCCAATAAAATCGAGTCAAATCAGGATGTTTCTAATGCAAATGCAGGAATTAGAACCGACGAAAAAACACAGGTAGATAATGGTATTATAAATTAGTCATCACTTTGCCAAATGAGAGGGGTTCTCTAATAATTTTGGGAAGAAGAAGGGGTAGATTCAGAACCAACAAATTGTTAAATTGGCATAGATCAAAAGCATGCAGAGCCATCTCACGTCCAGATCCAATCCCATGAGAGTCTGCAATTTACCTTAACGGCCAAGGAATGAATATTACCACAAAAAAGAACTATAATCTGCATATTCATCTAATTCCGATCTCAGTTCAAATTGAATATTAAATATACTCTGCCATATCTGAAATTATCGATTACCATCAAATTCTCTCTAGACAACAAAAAACTCGATCTAACATACAACGCAACCAGACATGAAAGCCGATCACAAAAAAAAAAATCCACAACGATCCGAAATCGATCATACGTCTCTACCTCACAAATTTTCCCTCTAGATCTCTCAAACTCAAGCGATATGATCTATTGTTTTGGAAGTCTGATGAATTCGATCGTCAATCCAATTCATCAGACTTCCAAAATAATAGATCAAAGCCACAAAACAAGGTGAAAATACGGTTATAGTTGAACAGAAAAAATCAATTAGAAACTCACAAATGGAACCAAAAACGATGGTTAGATTAGAGAAACAGCGGTTTCCCAATAACAATCGAATGCGTCAGGATTAGAAAACAAGATAACAAAGCCGATTAGTGATTAGAAGAAATTATGAAAAAACTCACAAGAAGAAAATAACGATGAATGGATTGATTGGCTGCTTTCTCTCAGATTTTTTTCCCTGAGTCGGCGTCTGGGCGGAATACTGAAACCCTCACCGAGCATCAACTGTTTTTATAGTGGTTTCGGATACCCTAAAACCCTAGTACTGGGGCAGCTTGTGGACCCTACATTTTTTTTTGGCACGTCATAATGGCAATAATTTACTAATTATTTATTTTTGGGAAGTCGTGGTTTTTTTCTCTTTTTTTTTTCACAAGGGCCGGAATTTATTTTATTTTTAAAGTAATATTATTCCTTAGTATTTACTAATTCAAAATAAATTATAAATTTTAGTCAAATTTAACATAATTCATTGAATTTATTTATACCATTGCATTTAGCAAAAAAAATTATATAAAATAGTGACTTTAATAGTGTATGTTAATTTTTTTCATTATATTTATCTATACAATAATATCCAAAATTCCTAAAAGTTATGAAATTTTTTTTTATGCAACTAAAAAATTAATTAACTTATCTCTAAAAAGTGAATTTCATCTAAATTCTCCGTCGATTTATTTTTTATTATTTTAACCCCAAAATTTATAAAAATACTTCGAGCTATAGAAACAATAAATGATCTATGTTGATGCTTTCTTATTTATCTAATATTTAACAGATTATGTGTTAACTTAAAGATCATATTTGTAATATAAATGAATAAATAGCTTTACCCTCGAGAATGAGTACAACCATTAAGAGTTTGCATAATTAGAATTGCTCATTGATTGCACTAAATCTCTTAATGGATGCTCCTTAACACCCCTTGGCATTTTCAAGCATAAGCTATCTAAAGGGGAGTTTGGTAGTGCATATTAAGAGGATTTATAGCCAAACATTAAAATGAGGAAGTTCCATGAATTTATGAAATCTCACAGTTTAAATCTGGTTTAATAAAATCAATAATGGGATAAATTTAACCAATTTTTATTTATTAATTTATTAATTTTTTTTAATATTAAATCCTCCTTGCAACCAAACACCCAAAGTTTATTGAGTTGAACCTTTTTAAAAATTTTAAATTTTCTTAAAGCAACCCTTGAAACTGACGAATGGTTGCCTTAACAACCCAGTAAGCCCACTTTCCCACGTCTCCCT
Source organism: Phalaenopsis hybrid cultivar (assembly GCA_002079205.1). Classification (NCBI taxonomy): domain Eukaryota; kingdom Viridiplantae; phylum Streptophyta; class Magnoliopsida; order Asparagales; family Orchidaceae; genus Phalaenopsis; species Phalaenopsis hybrid cultivar. The sequence continues at coordinate 74,380 of JXCR01149071.1, forward strand.
TACGTTTCGCTTACCCTCGCGTTCCGCAACGGAAGCCCACATAAGTTTCTAATACTATTTAATGTAGGAAAGGCCTAATGTAGGACCAATTTGGATTAAAGCCCATAAATTAAATTTGTACTTTTTAAAAATTGTGTTTATATTTGTGTGTCAAAAAAATACACGCAGTAAAATTCTGAAACTGGCCGCTATATATATATATATTTATTTCTATCAATTTTTTTCTCATACTTAGAGCTTAGAACCAATATGCAATTCGTATGATGATCACAATCCTTATTTATTTATCTATTTATTGACCACTCTAATTTTAACTTAAATTTTATGAAGCAAATACGATTTGGTTAGATTAAAAAGAAATACTTAGGTTAAGACTTATGTGCCATCATGAACTTCAAACATGAATTACAATGCATTTTGATTAAGGAACGTTCCAATTTTAAATTTAAGATTATTTGGTCCTACTCCACTAAGTTTATAGTTAAATTCAGCTGTCTCTACAAGACAAATCCAATAAAATAGAAAGTTATCTAATCAGTCCAAAAAATCAATCGAATGGTTAAAGTTTAGTCAAAGATTAGTGCATTAATGAGAAAATAAATGATCTAAAAAATTGACATGTTCATAGTCAAATCAAATGGCTTGATGAGAAAAATCCAATGAGTGTAATATCATTTAATGTTGAAATTAGTAAAACACTTAAATATTAAAAAATACATATTATCAAAAATAATCAAAGTGAACCGTCCTACATAATTTATGAGATTCTAGCTAAATTAATCAAAATGTCATCTAAAAAAATTATAAATAAGCTATCATTATTCACTTGGAGGGGGGAGGGGGAGAAGATGATGAATTAACTATTAATGCTTAATCCTTGAAGTCGCAGCTTTTTTCATAGCTCACTTGAGATCGTGGTTGACCACAATGTTTTATAACGAACTGCGAAAAGTCGTCTTCAACCAAAATAAGCAATTTGTTGTAGCCTATAAGAACTATTATAACCTCCAACTACAGCCTTTGTAGCCAATTACAATTATTACTTCATCAATTATAGTTCTTCATCAATTATAGTTTTTGTAGTTAATATTGGTTGTTATGACCTCCCACTATAGCTTTGGTAGCCCTACTACGATTACTATAGCCAACACAACCAAATATAACTTTTATAGCTTTCAATCAAAACTTAATATCATTTCAGATACTATTAAATACGAGTATCTTATCCTCCAAATACCATTTGACATCTCTACTATGACTATTATAATCACCGACTATAACTTGAATTGACTTATAATTTAAAATATATGTTCTTTATAAGTTTAATCTTTTGAGTGTGATACACCTAATAACAAGTTTATTTTTGAATTTCAATCTAATAATTTCACCAAATTTGACCAGAATTTCATTCAATTGCAGCACCCAATTAGTAAGTGGCCCCCACCATTTGAAATACTCTCTCTCCTCTTTATCTTCTCCTTCGGCATCTTACGCTTTATCTTTTCTTTCTCTCTCCTCTGATCTGCACTGTACTGATCACTGACTGAAACAGTAAATCAGCCCAATGGGCCCACATCCTCCATTACTGATCACTGAGCAACTCTTCGTCTTCAAGCTGCTGGGCTTGCTTTACCATCAATTGCAACCAGACAAGCTTCTTGTACTTGCAAAAAAGCTCAGGTTGTAAAATTAGGTACAGATGCATGACAAACCCGAAGTAGAGGTGTAAACGAGTCGTTTATTTTTCGAGTTGAAAAATTATGTTTATGTTCAGCTCATTAACTTAGCGAGTAGACATGAGCTGTTCACGAATATAGAGTCATTTTAACAATCCTAATCACGTAGCCATAAAATGTTAAAGATTGGGTAAGATGTAAAATATCATTTGAATCTAATTTAATAATTTTTATTATATTTTCTTCATTAATACTTTTAATTGATTATAAATCTTTGTAGCCTTATATTCAATTAAGTTTTTAAAAAATACTACTCATCAAACATATATATATATATATATATATATATATACAAGCAACCCATATATCGGGGGGAACAAATTAAAAACAAAATAAAAATTTTAATCTTCAGTGTCAACATCATCCTGCTCCTGCTCCTCCTCGATCACACTCATGTGTCGCTTGCCCTGGCAATCAAGACTCTCTGTCNTCCCTAACCCGAACTATAAAATTGATGTAACAATAATTTAATTTTTAAATATTGTTTAACACTCAACGAACTCATTTTTAAAAAAGTTAACAAAAAATATACTTAAAAATATATTAAAATTAAAAAAAAATTCTATAAATTATCTAAAATATTATTGAAATAATATTTTACCATTTATTTGAAGTTATTTCCAATTAATAACCTTCCAAATACTTATTTTATTTATCATTTTCTTGTAAAGCTATATTAAATTAATATATTTCTCAATTTTATCTTAAATAAGTTCGAGAGCTTGCTCGAATTTGTAGAGAAGCTCAAATTAATTAAGTAATCGAGCTCAAGCTAGTTAAAGATGGCTACAGTTAGACTTTGACTAATTTACACCCCTAATCTTTTAAAATGATCCAATGAAAATGACAAAAAATAACATGAAATTTTGCTTTAGAAATGTGCTATAAGTTCGCCTACAAAATTGATAATGTATGTAGGGATTTTCTTAAAAAAATTTGTAAATATGTTAGAGATATTATATGACATAATAAAACTCAAAGAAAAATTCTATGCTGACCACTTTGAGCTCTTGTTGGGCTCTTTTACGCCTCTAATTTCAGCTGCGCTCAATGTAATTTATTTGTAAAAGGTTAAAAACGGCACATATTACTAGAATCTTTGCTTCTGTCGATAGCCAATTTCTGAGCAGTCCCCGGAGCGATAAATGTGCCCGAAACCGCTTTGATTTCATATCTTCTTTTTCTATCTACACCAAAATTACAAAATTAAATTTAGTTTACTATAAACATATAAATAAAATTTTTTATGACTTTGCACGTATAAAAATGTGTCAGGCTTATTAAAGTTTCACAGCAAGACTAGAACGAGTCAGGATTCAATAGAAGACATCTGAGCCGCTACAAGAACTGAAAAATAATATAAAATCAAAGCATTCAATTTATTTATTTTCGGCGAATGTACCATCACTGACCACCCGTAGAAAGGTTATTGATCTCACTCCATACATTCCGAATCGAATCCATATCAAAGATACGAACTTTTTTCGAGTTTATGCCACTCCGATCGATAATGCCCTCCATCTCCGAGCTCCCCGTCGCCGGCGAGCTCGGAAACGATTCAACGGACGTAGTCCATAAGCTCAGGCGTAGGAGGCGTAAAAGGAAGAAGAAGAAGGTGACGGCAGAGCAGCTTCTGGCATCAAGATACGTGCATGAGTGGGCGTTCGGCCACTCCGAACCCTCCGATGATGGCGCCGGCCGCGTTCTATTCGAGCTCCACTCGCATTCCAAGTTCAGCGATGGATTCTTATCCCCGGCAGCGCTCGTGGAGAGAGCTCATAGGAATGGGGTGAGTTTCTGGTATGTTATAGACTGTATTATCATTTTCTTGCTTGTTTTTTTGTCCGTTGTTGGCTATTATCTGTTTGATGTTTTGCCGTAGCAGATGTCTGGAAAATGTGAAGCATNGTCCGTTGTTGGCTATTATCTGTTTGATGTTTTGCCGTAGCAGATGTCTGGAAAATGTGAAGCATTGACCTTTTTGTTGTGAAAAAGGATTCTGCTTTTTTTCTTTTCGTCTGTGAATAAGGAAGTTGTTCGGCTTCGTTTTTATGTTATGTTTTTTTTTTTATTTCGTTGAGTTTTTGTTGTTTTTTTTGGGTCAAGTATAGAAAGCGATCTTCTTACTGAAAGTTGAAGTTACTTTGTTTGTCTCATCTTTACCCCATTACAAGTTTCAACATTTTCTTTTCTATGGAAAGGAAGTAACTCATTTTACTGTAATTTCTTCTTTTTTGTTTTGTTGTGTTTGTTTAGCATTCTTTTGAGTCTTTTCAACCTTGTTTTGCAAAGAAATAGCAAAAATGGTCCATATTGCTTCGCTTTTGTTTGGAGGTTATGGAAGTGATTTTTTTTTTCAACTTTGTTTGTCTCATCTTCATTTTTTCTGTAATTTCTTCTATTTTGTTTTGTTGTGTTTGTTTTGCATTCTTTTGAGGCTTTTCAACCCAGTTTTGCAAAAAAACATTGCAAAAATGGACCATCTTGCTTTGCTTTTTTGGTTGGAGGTTATGAAAGTGATTTTTTTTACTAGTGTATCTTATTTGATATCTTTTCACCTTGGGGTTGTTTGGCATCTTATTGCAGGCAATATTTAAGCTAGATTCAGTTTAAATTGTAGATTTTTTGTAGTCTAATTTTAGCCAATTAAATTCATGTTTTGTTAAATCCTGCCGAGCAGACTGGCTTCTGGTTATAAACATGGTATCTTTAGCAAAACTTGCGACCAACCTCAGCTTTTCAGATTTCTTTTGAGTTTAATGATGAGCAATTGTTTTGAACAACTGCAAAAATATTTGGAACAATTTTCTTTGTAATCTTCATTGCCTGGTGAAGGCTGATGCATGCTTCTAGAATTACAAGATGTTTCTTTTACTAATTAATGTGGGGTATTTAGATACAACAAGAACAAAAAAACTTTTATCCCACTAAGTGGGGTCGGCTACATGAATCCTTATTCTCCATTGCTTCCTATTTAGTGTCATATTTTCATTTAATTCTAATAACTTAAGATCATTTTTTATACAATATGCCCAAGTCATCTTAGGTCTACCTCTGCCTTTCTTAACATAACTTGTATCTAAAACATCTACTCTTCTAATGGGATCATCAGATGGTCAACCTTTAATTTAACCAAACCATCTAAGAGGTATCTCAATTTTGATATTCATTTACATGCCACATAATTCTTATGTATTTACATATCTCAATTTTGATATTCATTTACATAAAACTTCAGTATCATAATCAAACCAAAAGTAGATACATGGAAAGTGTGATTTTTAATTCATAAAAGTTAATGACAGTGGTATTTTTATGTGATGCTAAATATTTGGATGTTTTAAATAAATATTAAAAAAAATAGATGTATAAATACATTAAGAAATTGTGGTATATATGCAAATCTCCTTAATGAAAAATAAAACACATTGCTAATTACAGATAATGGCATAAAACTAGTTACAGACTGAATTCCATAAAAAAGAATATCTAGCTTAAAACATGTAGAAGAGATTCAAATCTTTGATCACAATCCTGGAAACAGTGAGTGTACAATTGAGCTAGAAGTCGTTCGTTACAATATGATAGTTTATAAACCTTATTTGCAAATCACCTAATTCTAATGTATTTACATATTTTTAACCTAATTTTGATATTTTCTTCTATCATTATTTAGTGTCATAATCAAATCAAAGTGCATGAAAATATGTAGTTTATTTCATAAAAGTTATTATTAGTATTTTCCTGTGATGTTAATGATCTGGGTGTCATACAAGCATAAATCAAAGTTTAGATGTCAGTTATGCAAATATATGCGAATTGTGAGGTATGCTTGTAAATCCCCCCATTAATGGATAACTGATCCTAAAAGTATAAACTTTTTCAATCAACAGGTGAAAGTACTCGCATTGACCGACCACGACACCATGGCTGGCATCCCTGGGGCCATAGAAGCTGCTCAAAAGTTCAACATGAGAATAATTCCAGGTGTTGAAATAAGCGCAGTGCATTCTCCAGGGTAATCATTCTTTAATCCTTGTATAATACCTTAATTAGCTTATAATTAAATAATCCCTATATCTATTTATTTATCATGTCAACAAATCTGAAATTTATTAAAGCACTTTCAGAGGAAGTTATCTAAGATACCATTACAACTTAGATGCTTTTAGCTAATTTGCCTTCATTTTATTGAATTTTTTCTCCAATCTACAGACAATTATGACTATGGAGCCTTAATTCTATATGCATTCTGCACATGAAAGCTTTTTCCCAAGAGAAAAGATTCAAACAACAAATTTCCTTTTTTACCACTTCATTTAGTAATGCAATTTGTTTATTTATCATATTACCAATTGAAGGGATGAACCGGGAGAAGAGGAACCTCTACATATTCTTGCTTACTATGGTAGTTGTGGGCCTTCTATGTGTGAGGAACTTGATGCCTTATTGGCCAATATTCGAGATGGTCGTTATGTTCGAGCAAAAGAGATGCTGTCAAAGCTCGGCAAACTTAAGATGCCTCTTAAATGGGAAGATGTTGCAAATATAGCTGGAAAAGGGGTGGCTCCAGGAAGGGTACATGTTGCGAGGGCGATGGTCGATGCTGGCTATGTTGAGAACATAAAGCAAGCTTTTAGCAAATATTTGTATGATGGTGGACCTGCTTATGCTAAGTAAGCAGACTCTTTAAATGTCTGATCACCTTATGTTAATTAAGGTTAAGCTATGGGAATTTATGGTTCAAAAGCTTAGTTTACTGTGTGCAGGGGGGCTGAACCATCAGCCAAGTCTGTTGTTGAATTAATTTGTCGTTCGGGAGGTGTGGCAACGTTGGCTCATCCCTGGGCTTTGAAGAATTCAGTTTTTGTTATTGAGAGCTTGAAAGATGCTGGTCTCCATGGTGTGGAGGTCTACAGAAGTGATGGGATGTTGGCTGGTACGATTTTCTTATATTTGAAAGTTTTAGAAACCATTTTTCGCTATATTTTATAGTTTATTATGTGCCAGCTTGCTTATCAATTTTTATACTCTGTAAATATATTTCGTAATGTCTATTATATAGTTTCAATGGTTAGATTGTTCTATGGTGATTTTGAGGTCTTGAGTTCTAATCATGAAAATATTCTTGTGATAAGCTTACTCTTAATGTTGGAAACAATGGTGCCCTAATTCTCGTAGGATAGGATAAACACTTTTGTAACTATTTTTAATATAACAACTTCTTTAAACAACAACAAAAAGCCTAAAATCCCACTAAGTGGAGTTGACTAGATGAATCATTTTTCTCCATTGTCCTATGAAGAAGAAAAAAAAGAGTGTTGGGGTGAGGCTACAACATGACAATCTAAGGGATGCAAAGTTTCTGACATGTTGATATTGTGTTTATCAGTTAAGATATGTCGTAATCATTTTCGATGATAATAAATATTAGGTGGCCGTCATCCTTGATTATTGAAGTACCGCACATTTGAAGGTATGTGAACGGATTCCTACTATGTTGTCCATAGGAATTAGATCACCTCGGATTCATCTTGAATGAAGTGAAATAATGCGGCTGACAATTTTTCAAATACTTGGTTGTTCTAACGCGCAGAGGATTTTGATGCAATCACTAAAGTTGAAATGTGATTTGGATTTTATTTCAACTTTTATTTTGAAACCTTATAAATGGTAAGGTTTTTAGAGTGTAAAGTACAGCTTCTCAATTTTCTTGTGTCTTTTCTCCTATAAATTGCTTTCAAATTTAACGTTTCTTTGATGTAGATGATTTGCTGTTAAGGTCAGAGAAACTTTGGACAAGTTGTTGATGGAAATTGCACTTAGGTTGATGTAAAAGTCTTAAGGTCTTGATTATGGTAAGGAAATTCAATAAGCTGAGAAGTCGGAAGATTTAACTAGAAAACATGGATGGCTATGATCATGAGGAATATAGTTTGCACTTTTTCTTTTAACTGCTAATAGTACTTTGGTTTAGTGTAGGATCATCACAAACAATTGGTCAATGGAATAGTACATTGAATATTGGGATTTGAAATAGAGCAGAATATATTATTGATAAGAGCAGTGGTATTTAAATCCAATTACAATAGACATAATAAAGGAAACAATAAAAAAATAAAATGAATTGGAAAGAAATAAAACAGAATAAAGTAAAAAAGAAATACATGAGGGAATTAAAAATAATAATAAGTAATAAAGGCTAGGGATCGTCATTATAAATCCAATACTCCCCTTCAAGTTGAAGTGTAGATGTCTCTGATTTTCGTATCGACGAATTTCGGTTTAAAAGCGCAAGCGGAATGAAGAGGATCCCAACTAAGAATACAACCCGAATTTCGTAAAGGTGTCTGTCAAGTCAGCCAGAGAATCCAAAGTGTAGTTGTAGTATACGTCGCATTCCATCCATAGTGCAACAAGATCATTATAGTACTGGGTCACAGTCCTCTTATGCCTCCCCGATTTTCTTAGATATCTCATAGAGTTGGCTGAAAGTTTCTACATCCAAGTAGGTATCGCAGTCATTTGTCTAAATGACACTAGTTGAAGGGAGGAACATATATGAACGATCAATCAAAGTCTCCATAGAGCTGATCAGCCACGACATGACCATGAATTTCTCTACTTCCCGAGCTTCAAATGCCGAATTAGTCTTTGGAGGCTCACGAACCATACTTGTGAGGTGATTGAACTTCTCACGTCTTTTTATGAACAAAGACACTGCTTGGAGCCATTGAAGAAAGTTAATGTCCAGCTTATGGATTGTGATTAAGAAATTCATGTTGGTTTCATATCCTTCGGTCTAAATTGGGGTCGATCCTCCGGTGGAATCAATAACACATTTTGAAGGTGGATCAGGGTTGGAGGAATCTGCAGTAATTCTGATCGAGGTAAAGGAGATGGTGGTGTGGTTCTGAGCCATCGATAAAATTTTGGTAGGGTTACTGACACACCAAAACTTTCAGCGGGGCAAGTCAATCGCACACTGCAAGTGCACATATCAATGAGTAATGCAGTTAAAGAGTACCACATATAGATCTCATAGAGAAAATGTAATAATTATTTATGCAGAAAAATCTCTAATTTATTAATTTAGCCCAACCTAGCATGATGTGATCACAAAAAGAGTTTTAAATCCTGAAGTTCTAGCAAAACAGAGCAAGGAGAGGACATCAAAAAACAAAAATAACGGAAAGGCTTTTTTGAGTTCTTCATGATTTATGAGGTTCGTGCCTATGGGATTCAAAGATCGTGGCGATCGTGACTTTACTACATGTTTTCTACGTGATTATTTACAATTGGAGATACAATGCTCCTTATGCCTATGTCTAGGTCAAAAAAAGCTTAGAATCTATGAAGTCGATGCTTCTTCAAGCTCCATGACATTCCACGCTACTTTTCAGATCCCTTAGAATGATTTTAGAATTCTACTCGAATATGTTAATCTTAGAATTTTGTAGTTAACCCTTCATTTCTACTACACAACGGTTAGAGACCATAATTTCACGAAATATTTTAACATCCTTAGTTGACAAGACTAGTAGTAAATTAAGTTCGAATGTTAACCAACAACATGACCATGAAAACTCAGAAAAAGCTTAACGGAAAAACATTACTAAAAGACTACTATAAATCTAGTGCCCCCTACATCGCAGAGACAGGAAGAAGAATTTAGTCATACATCGTAGAGAAAATCATAGCGAGAAAATTTATGAAGGAATACATTGCAAGCAACAAATACATTAAAAACTTGTAAGAACTTGCTCTCTCCTTGATGACAATAACTCTTCCTCTCATACAAAACTTTCACAACTCACAAAACAAAGACAAAAATCCCTCTTTTAGAGAAGATCAACTTCAAGAGAGCACTCAAATTCCCTCCATAAATTCGTCTCTAGCAACTTTCAAGCCTTCTCTGGTGCAGAGCTCCCTCCAAGAAGTCATAGGAGTTGATTTTATAACAAAAATCACTTCTTGGGCCATCAAATTTAGGGTCTGTTTGGCGCAGCTGTGGATTATTTATAATCTGCTGATAAGCAGATTATTTTGATAATCTGATAATCTGCAGATTATCAGAATAATCTGGCTTGCTGTTTGAGACAGCTTGTTCAAAGTAGCTTATTGGTGGTTAAATGACATTCCTGCCCCTGTCAGATGAAACTGTTTGGGGCAGCTTATTCAGAATAGCTTATTGGTAGAAAAGAAACATATAGTGCAGACACATACGATAATAACAGAGATGTTCTAAAAGATATCATACAGTTCTCACATCCTAACGAGTACTAGGAAAACTAAAAAAGTACAAATACAAGTACAACAATAAGGAGAAATATTAAAATATTTAACTTAAGAATCTGGCTACGTCGATTCTCAACTGCACGGTCAACCAAGCCACATCAAACTACCTAATTTCCTATTTTCAATTTTCGGATCTGTAAAGCTCAATTACCTATTTCCAATTTTCAGAACAACTCAAACCGAAATTTATTGCAAGACATAAAAAACCGAAACTTGGCATATAGAACAACAGGGAAAACTAATTTCAGAACAACAGGGAGAACCAATTTTCAGAACAACTCCAATTTTCAGAACAACTGTAAACCAAAATCCNCATGGCATAAAACTAGTTACAGACTGAATTCCCTAAAAAAAAATATCTAGCTTAAAACATGTAGAAGAGATTCAAATCTTTGATCACAATCCTGGAAACAGTGAGTGTACAATTGAGCTAGAAGTCGTTCGTTACAATATGATAGTTTATAAACCTTATTTGCAAATCACGTAATTCTAAAGTATTTACATATTTTTAACCTAATTTTGATATTTTCTTATATCATTATTTAGCGTCATAATCAAATCAAAGTGCATGAAATATGTAGTTTATTTCATAAAAGTTACTATTAGTATTTTCCTGTGATGTTAATGATCTGGGTGTCATACAAGTATAAATCAAAGTTTAGATGTCAGTTATGCAAATATATGTGAATTGTGAGGTATGCTTGTAAATCCACCCATTAATGGATAACTGATCCTAAAAGTATAAACTTTTTCAATCAACAGGTGAAAGTACTCGCATTGACCGACCACGACACCATGGCTGGCATCCCTGGGGCCATAGAAGCTGCTCAAAAGTTCAACATGAGAATAATTCCAGGTGTTGAAATAAGCGCAGTGCATTCTCCAGGGTAATCATTCTTTAATCCTTGTATAATACCTTAATTAGCTTATAATTAAATAATCCCTATATCTATTTATTTATCATGTCAACAAATCTGAAATTTATTAAAGCACTTTCAGAGGAAGTTATCTAA
>JXCR01149071.1:99233-134738 GCA_002079205.1 Phalaenopsis hybrid cultivar
TCAGAGGGGTATTGATCTATTTATAGAATTTCAAGTACAATTAATGCAGTAATATGAAAGATTTTGATCGGACGGTCCGAAGAATTTTCTTTGATCAAACAACAATTGAGAGACATTATAGTGCCTTAATGATGTTATAATTGAGCGACATCGGACTTGTTGGATTTGTCTTATCGAGACGCTCGATGCAGCAGTAGGCTCGCCAGATTCGACATTCATTTGACCTCCCAAATATGCTAAAAAAGCTTCCAAAAGTGATTTAATGGCTTGATTTGAACTTAATTTATCTTAGATTAAACCAATTTTGGTATCATTGGGTCGGTCTCGTCGAGCTGATCAGTTTGACCATAAGTTTATTGAAATCAGAGCTCTGGATGACTCTTAATCAAAGTTTGAATATTTTTGGCTCGAAAAGATTGCCTTGAGTTCCGTATACCATGTCTCGAGATTTATGATGTATTGGAAATTTATTGAAGATGTATCAGGCACTCAGGTATTAAATATGTAGAAATATAAAAATTGAACAATATGTTATAAATGTGCCAAATATAAAAACTATGCGTCCAAATAATAAAAGCTCAGTATAACCTCTTATGATGTATCCTTAATGTTGTCATTAATTAATCAAATAATAAAAATAGTTTCTTAGGTTTAAAGGTAGCAGCGCAGGAGGGAATCTTAAAAGATAATGGTGTAGTTTTTTAGGTTTAACAAAGATCTACTCGAGCTATCTTTCTACTAGTTTTATGTTTCAAACCGCCACCACAATTTTGTTTGAGAAACTGCTCTTTTGGTTGCTTTCTAAAAATTTTTATGATAGGAAGCAAATTTTTTAAATCCGATCTATTGAAGTGTGGTGATGGTAAGAAAACCTATTTTAAAAAGGGAGTTCTAAAGTTGTGACAGCAGCTTTTTAAGCAGTTAGATTTCTGCATCACAACTTTAGAACTCCCTTTTAAAAATACTACAGCTAGTCCAACCAGATCATAAGCCTGGCCGCAGAATACAGGAACTTAGATTTTCAGCCAACTAATTATGTTTGTATTCTATCCTGCAGCACTTGGAGAGCAATAGAGAGACAAAGCCTAAATAATCAAAGGAAAAAACAAAAATGTGTTTAGTTAAAGAATGCAGCTTAGACAAAATAAATCATGCTTTTCCCCTTGTTAATGATAATCCCAGACATCAGAAAGACGTGATGAAGTTTTTTTTGGAAACATGTTAAAGCATGTGCTGAGAAGATTGTCTTCTGAAATCATTCCATTTTTTAAAGAACGAAGCTTTTGCAAGTGGCGTGCAGTTCAATTTCCCAATGTTTATTTTATGTCAGTTTGGAATCAATTTTCTTAGGAAGATTTACATAAATATCACTCACTAAATGGGCTCCATTAGATCCAATGCCTAACTAACAAGTAGCCTGATTTCTCGTGGAGAATAAATTTGTCTGATTCCTTTGGTCCTTAACAGGTATGTATAGTCTTCAAAAATGTTTTCAAGTCAATTTCTCTTAATAATCAAGATATTCTAATCCGACATTACATTTGTGCATGAATTCACATTCATGTTCGTGGGGGCATTTATCTGTCTGGAGTATCCTTCATTTTTTGTGGAGAGAGGCTACCCTATTATTATGCAGCTGTCACATACGACATCTACCTTAGAGCGAGAAAAGGTGTGCACCTTTTCTTCTTTGCTCCTTACTTGGTTGTTGATCAATTTTATTTAGTTCATCATCCATAAGCGGGTGATATTCCCGACCAAATAATCAGAATCAATATAGTTGATGATGTGATCATGGAGGTATATGTGTGTTATTCCTTAGAAGATGGTCATTACAAGCTGCTAAGAATTTTATCAACACGTGATTCAGTCTATTGTGCCTTGCTCTATTAGTATGGAAACTTATAACGGTAACCGGGTTGCCAGACAATTTGGATTTTCTCAAACTACTACCTATGATAGATTACCCATCATTCTCGATATTACTAATACTGCTCATGTTGGATATGTTATATTGAAGGCGAGGATATATGTTATAACCATGATATGGATGCATCTTCCTCGACTTGACATTGGTTTACGATTTTGCCTACCTCCACTAGATAGTTTTAAAAGAGTGAGCTACACTAAATTGATATGGTTACAATTATCATTTAAGGCTTTCATGGAATGAGGAACCCGAAAATATGAGCGGCAAATTTGATCATAGGCATACCCTGTGAAGTACTGAGCCCAGGCCTCTGCTCACATTTTTTTGTCTTTGATTCTTGTCAACATCATATCATTTATGATTGATAATTTTTGTTCATTCTTTGGTTAGGTGAAGCTTATAATGATCACATCATAGCAAATGCAACTGCTCTATCCTAAAGGGTGAGACTGAGAAAGTCATCTCTAATTCATACAAAGATACTAGGCCCTGCTCGTAAACACGGACATGCTCATTTTTTGGAGCCTCTTCAATCTTCAATGGCTTGTTCAGCAAACCTAGCTTCACGACAACTTCAAACATGTGATGGGATACTACATGAGCCTGGACTATCTGTTGGCATTGAACATATTATTCCAGAAAGCTTCGAGATTGTTCCATCCTTCCCCGCAAATCTTTTCTTTAGCTTCGAGATTGAGGAGATGTCAAGAGTGGGGGAATTGACACATAGTTAGGGCCTCATTTTCCCACAGGTGGTTTAATCACTTTTGACTTACAAACTGTAATGTGAGAATCTTTATCAGAGATTCCTTTAGATTATACTAAGTCTACGTCTGACCCAAGTTTTATTGTCCTACTCTCTTTTCAACACTTTATGATTTTATAATAATAGTTTCATTTTTATTATGTAGTTGTTGGAATAGAGTACCAACCAGAGATTTTCTACAAGTATTCATTGGGAGTGAATCCTCACAACAGGGAGATAGATGATTGTAACTTAAGGCACTTATGGGACATCTTCAATGGGCTACATATAGGGTTTCCTGAATAGCTGCAATACTTTACTTTTGAAGCCAACATCACATTAAATTTCTTGGCTCATCTAGATGGCATGAAGTTGATGTACTTAAACTAATAGTGTCGTGACGTGCAGTTCCTTATTAGACGATTAATGTCAATAGGCATAGTGTGATTTAGCGTATCACTCCCAGATCTTCATGAGCGGGTGAGAGTTGGTTGAGAAACTGTTGACTTAGATCATGAAGGGATCGAGATGAATGCATAGGCTTCACGACATTACCAAAATGAACCAAATAATACTACTACAAAGCTTGACATCGTCACTTCCTGGACGAGTGCTTTATGGGGGGAGCTTCGAACTTGGTAACTCAAAAATCAAATCTCCAGATAGAGAGAATAGACATACTCAATCACTGGAGAGAAAGCAACGCTGTTATTAGACTCTTCATTAGGCTATGTTAGATGTTGAGGCCGCACTGACTCAAGCAGTGGAGGCTTTATAGTATTGGGACCTAGTATCAATCACTTCTTATAATCATTTCACAACTTCATGACACATAGAATAAACTCCCATGATGTACTTTTCTTTGCTGCATTTATATCAGTGTGTTACTACTCGAAGTATTTTTTCTTTATTGCATTTAGATTTCATAACCTTTATTTGCTAGTGGAAGTCTTATGTTTCTTTGTGTTATGAGTTTTGTGTTTGCACTATACTTTGCGGCATAAAAAGTTGCCTCAAAATGCTTTTGTATGAGGATTGTCTCCTTTGATGTTGTCTTAATCCATTGACTAGTTAAGAAAATCTTATGAATTTGGATCAATTAATCTCGTTAAGTTGGATTGCTTACTGCTTTTGTATGTGTGCTGATGCAATTAGTTTCATGAATAGAGGTCATTTGAGTGACTATCGACGGTTGAAGTGAATTAACTTCTATATGTGCACAATTGTACTTATTATTCACCATTCGTCTTATATCCGATCGATTTAACCCGTGAAATATATATTGATGTTAACAAATTGAATCTACTAGAGTCGTCAATTCTAAATAATTATTATATTAAGAGATGTGAATGTTGACTCTTAGAAATGAATCAAATAAAAATAAATTAAATTACTACCAACTCCCCCCGAAAAATGAAAAATTATTGCATCAGGACATCTGATACAAATTCGTATCAAGTGTCCAATTACAGGGTGCCACGTGACAACCCGGGCCAGAACTATATATGTCAGTGGACCCAAATTACCACGTAGCTACCTATTATTGGACACTTGAAGGAAATTGGCATAAGGTGTCAATAAATGTTCAATAGCCTGGGCCCACTTATATTTAGGAGTAAAGAGGAGTCAGAGCAACTAAAACCTATCGAAGAAAAAAAAAACCTAGCTTTCCCTTTCGCCTCCATGCCTCTTTGCACCGATTTCCTCATCTCCTTCCCCCTGTTTGTAGCGCACAATGGGATCACGCCATACAAAGGCCTCCAATCCTCCCTGCACGAAGCCGCAACCTTCACGCTACAGTCACGCCTAATGCTATCTGGGAAAGCGACGACGGGATTACCGACCTACAAAGACTCGAAACTCCCAAAAACAAATTGTCGGTATACCTCACCTACCCTCTTCTGCTCAAATCTTTGGCGATATGATCATGACTAGGCTAGCAGCGAATCCGATAATGGGATTACGACAACATAGATCTTCAAAACTTCCAAGCTGTGGAAGCCTCTTGACATCCCCTACGCTTTGCCCTATCCCGCTTCCTCTTCCTCGTGCGAGTCTCCGTCTTCCTCTAAGTGGTTGACCAGAGGAAAATATATTGAGATTTTCATATTTATTTTATACTGTTTTTGATGATATTGCACTTTAAAGAAATGTATTTTTGATTTTTTGTTGCAAGAATAATGAATTAGGGTCATTGTAGCAAAAAGATGCAAAAAGAAACAAATTTGGAGCGAAATTGACCAAAATGTGAAGAATTGAACTAGGGCGCCGACGGCGCCATCGATCCCGCCGACAGCGAGATTTTTCCGAGACTCTAGAATTAATTCATTAAGAAGGTATGCTGACGGCGCCCTCGAGGCTGCCGACGGCGAGCTTGACGGTTATGCCCAATCAGACTTTGGATAAGGCCAAATTTTAAAGGGATGCTTAGGCAACTCTTGGGAAAGCTCATCCACAACTTTAAGAGAACATTTTGGCCGAAAATTCAGGAGCCTAGAATTTCTGGAGAGTTCCTGGAGGTTAGAAAGGTTCTAATAATGTGTAAAAATTATGAGGAATTCTTCGAGAGATTGTAAGAGTGGAGGGAAAGTGAGAGATTTCTTCCTCCTTGCTGCTTCAAAGAGGAATTCTGTGTGCTGTAAAGAAAGGAAGAGATTCAGAGGAACTTCGAGGAGTTTTCTTAGAGAGAAATTAGATATAAGTTATTTACTTGTTGTAGTTTGTATGACTTTGATTTTATATATTAGTTCCGAGTTTTGTTGTGTTTTCCCCATGAGATCTGAGTAGTTTTCTATGTCTTTCTCTTTGTCTCAAGATTTTTGAAATGGTGATTTGAATTGGTGAAGTCATGAAAATGTTTAAGAAATTGTGATGATCTTTTCGTTCGATCTTCATTTACTTTCAATCTAGACAATTGATTTGTTAAAATATGTTGAGTTTTACAACTAAAGTGAAGATTACATCCAAGATTAAATTTGATTTGTTAAAATATGTTGAGTTTTACAACTAAAGTGAATATTACATCCAAGATTCAGGGATAAATTTGTTAAAATATGTTGAGTTTTACAACTAAAGTGAAGATTACATCCAAGATTCAGGGAGTAATTTGTTAAAATATGTTGAGTTTTACAACTAAAGTGAAGATTACATCCAAGATTTAGGGAGGTTAAGCCCTTGGAAGTTGGGTGCAAATAAATAGGGAAATAATATTATCGGGCATAGATTTGGACCCTTGGAAGTTGTAGAATTTGAGATTTTAGAGTGACTGACTAAAATCCTCAATTCGGTTCTATCGTTTGGGTGCTGAAGTGTAGATGTTAGCCCTCAGGTGAGGAGAACGTGGGAGCTCCGAAGTGAGAGCCGGTATCCTCCCATCCTAGCTGCAGATTCAGTAAACAAGCGTAGGATTAGTAAATGTTCTTTATGCCTGGACCAAAGGGTAAAGAATATGTATG
This sequence comes from Phalaenopsis hybrid cultivar, assembly GCA_002079205.1. Classification (NCBI taxonomy): domain Eukaryota; kingdom Viridiplantae; phylum Streptophyta; class Magnoliopsida; order Asparagales; family Orchidaceae; genus Phalaenopsis; species Phalaenopsis hybrid cultivar. The sequence goes on from JXCR01149071.1 coordinate 105,364, forward strand.
CTCCTATTTGACATAATATATTTGAACTAATTCACTTTATCCATTCAGTATAATTTCTTGACAAGGAGAATGATGCTTTCTTATATATTGAATATCAGATTTTCTTTATCCATTCACTATAATTTCTTGACAAGGAGAATGATGCTTTCTTATATATTGAATATCACATTTAAACCTTCATTAGTATCATTAGTTATTTAATAGTTATTAAAATTATGTAATTATTTCAATTGCCTATTAGTGACAGATAAGCAAATTGAACTTTGTTGTTGTGATTAAAGTATTGCTTTTCTAAAATCTTAGTTTGTAGTTCTAAACTTACTCCCTGTGGGATCGATATCTAGGACTCCATTAGAGCCATATATTACTTGAGCGATATGTATACTTGCGTTGATAAGTGTGACTTTACAATTATTGAATATTTATTTCGTCCATATTTATCGAATCTATAACTGTTATTAATAATTTAGTACAGTTGCTGAGGAAGTAAATCTTTTAGCAGCAGTATTAAATAATTATATTTTTAAGCATATATAAAGTCGCGGTCAGCGGTCTTGCTTCGACGGAGGCAATGTGGAGGTAAAAAGGCCGTTCATCGGAGTCGGTTGCAACCATGTGGTGAACAATGTCTCCTGGGCAGCCTCCAGCCTGTTTGCCGAAATTTTAAGTGATTTTGGACTTGTAAATGTTCTTTAAGAAATTGAATTATTTAGATTTTGAAACAATATAAAAATGAAAAAAAAGGACACATAAATCGTTAATAAAAAGTCTCAAACCTGATTATACCTCACAATTATTAAATAAAAAGTTTGTTGTGAAAAAATGACGACAATAAAGGGAAAAACCATACTCCTCTGAAATAGTGAAATTCATCGCTCTGCTCCCGAGGACGTAGACATCTTTGTCAAACCTCGTTAAATCTTTGTGTTCTTCTGGTTTTGTGTCGATTCATGTTTTTCTTCGCCCTAATTTCTCAACAATTGGTAACAGAGCACATAATTTCGAGTATCAAATCCAATTTACTGTCAAACATGAGAAATTGTCAATTTAAACAGTGGACCAGTTTCCATATTAACAACAAATCTCTCACTTGGAGACTGATACACTAGCGACATCATCCACTAGTTGCGTCGCCTTTTTCTTCAAATGTAATATTCTCTACCTCTGCAACTCAAAACCCCGGTCTTTATGCCATAAGACCAGCTGAAGTCGAGCACAACTTCAGCTTCTCAAGAGTAACGCCCTTAGTTGACATATCATCATCAACAAAGCTTTCCAAGTTCTTTCCTGGGTTACTCATGTTTCTGCATTTAACTTCCACTGCATAGACAATATCATGAATCTATTGAAAGTCGTTTTCAACAAGTTTAGCTTTCTACCTCTTACTACCATTGAACACAGTCTTCACCTGGTACACCCACTTGTTGTGTAATGTCTTCATCCATGGTGGAAGTTCTGTCAGCTCCCAAGTTTGATTCCCTGAGATGGAATCTATCTTTTCGGGTTGTTTTCCCAGTAACAGAAGATTAAGTTTCTTCCCATAGAGGTAGACCTCTATCTGTATCCTTCAACAACTAAAATCTGTGTCATTAAACTTCTCGATCCCTGATGCCATCACATCATCTCTGGCCATCGCCTTCCCTCAGATCCGAACCTGATCTCTGATACCAGTTGTTGTGAAAAAACGATGGCAATAAAGGGAAAAACTATACTCCTCTGAAATAGTGAAATTCGTCGCTCTGCTCCCGAGGACGTAGACATCTTTGTCAAACATCGTTAAATCTCTGTGTTCTTCTGGTTTTATGTCGATTCTTATTTTTATTCGCCCTAATTTCTCAACAAAGTTACATCTTAATGTAAATGAATGTTTATATTATTATAGTTGAAGTTTTTGGGTGACTTGTACGTAAAATCCCCAAAATTAAATTATTTGAATTTTTAAGAAATAATAATAATACTAATATTTGAAATTGGATTGTCAGGACTCACAATTCTTTAAATTTTCAAATGACTCAAATGTGGAAGAATTTGAAGGGCAAACTAAATTAAATGCCGAATATATAAATTAAGGTTTGAACTTGACTTAAATATGAAATATCATAATGAGGAAACTCGTAAGCTCGACTTAAATCATAAATATCATAAATTAGGGGTAAATTTAAGACAAATGCTATCTTTAATTGTTGAAGTGAAGAATTAGTATGTGAAACTGCCACTGGATTCATAATACTTTTGCTAGCGAACAGAATGTGGTGTTGTGGTATATTTAAATATTAAAACAATCGACGACGAAACAAATAAAATATCACAAGAAAACTCACACCAGAAAAGAACACACGGATTTACATGGTTTGACAAATTGCCTACATCCACGGAGTTGCAAGGGATATTAGTAATTGAGGAATTTACATCAGTTGATTGTCTCCAATTACAAGAGCGAACTCTTTCTCTCACTTCACTATTCTCTCTCTAAATCGAGATACACCGAAGAAGAAGAAAAATGTACAAGAGAAAAATCTATTTCTCTTATGCCGAAAGCCACCAAGAAGAAATCAAGAAGAATAACATTCTTTTTCCACTATCTTCTTCTTCCTTCTCCTAAGCACACAAAAACAAACCTTGCGAAAAAGACCTGCCGAAAAGGAACCCTCTTAATCGAACCACAGACGAAGACAGAGGCAGAGGGGGCTTTCTGTTTCCATAAAAGAGAGACGGGAGGAGCGATGGTTTTTCAGTTTCGCAGGAGAGACACAAAAGGCAGGGTTCTGAAATCGCGAATTTTTGAGATAGGGAGTGGAATTCGTTCGCGTAATGGAAGGGAGGCGGGAGGAGCAATTAACAACATTTTTCATTTTTTTTTATTTTTTATAATTTTTTTATTTAACCGAGCTTCACTCAACAAATCTCCCACTTGGAGACCGGTACACATGCTACAACATCTTCTTCCTCAGACTGATATCCTCCACTGGTGGCGTAACCCTTTTCTTCAAACATGAATCCTACACCAGTTGATCGTCTCCAATTACAAGAGCGAACTCTTTCTCTCACTTCCCTACTCTTCTCTCTCTAAACCGAGATACACCAAAGAAGAAGAAAAACGTACAAGAGAAAAAACTATTTCTTTTTTGTCGAAAGCCATCAAGAAAAACAACCTTCTTTTTCCACTATCTTCTTCTTCCTTCTCCCAAACATGCAAAAACAAACCTTGAGAAAAACACCTGCCGAAGAGGAACCCTCTCAATCGAACCACAGATGAAGACGGAGGCGGAGGGGGCTTTCTGTTTCCGCGAGAGAGAGACGGGAGGAACGGTGGTTTTTCAGTTTTACACGAGAGATACGAAAGACAGAGTTTTGAAATCGCGAATTTTTTAGATTGGGAGTGAAATTTGTTCGCGTAATGAAGGGGAGGCGGGAGCAGTTAACAACATTTCTCATTTTTTTTAATTTTATTTTTTTTATATTTAACCGGGCCCCACTCAACATGTGATTCCTTTTTAAAAGCCTAAAATCGTAATACTTTTAAAATATTTTATGTTCAAAATGACTTCAAATTTTATCTTCTACGTCAAATGAGATATTTTCAAAAATGAGCCCACTCTTAAAGACTTTAATGAGTATCATTTGAGATACTTTTAAGTTATATATGCGTTATGGTGTCTATATAAGCAAGTTAATTATACATATTTTTAAAATCTTGCATGCACTTCTTGATCTAAATTTCATATTAAATTGTATAGAATATGGCTTAACATTTATAAAAGTTTGTAAAGCTTATTAAACCCTTTATGCTATTTGAATATATGAAAGTTAAATGTCTGCATGTGCTCCAATCAAATTATAAAATGTTCAAATATTAGGTTAGAGAAGCTAGGCGGGCTAATTGGACCGCCTTGTCTATAGAATAGAGTTGTAAATCCCACCCAATTAGTCCGATCCTCCTCCCTGTAAAGAACGAAGTTGATGAGTTTAATAAGCCTCAATAAATGTCCAAATCATTAAATAAGAATTTATAAGTTCAAATCACATATTCCAATCCTCCAACATATAATGATAGAAGTCGACAGAACTTATATTTTGGAAAAGCTTAAACTAACATAATTAAATGCCTCATTTCAAATATAAAAGTTTTAAATGTTTAATTCTCAGATAATTATCGTGTTGATTGAAGATTTCAACCACAAGAGTCAATCTCTTAAATCAAGACTTTAAAAATAATCAATTAAATTATCTAAGATAAGAATAAATCACTAAAGCTAAAGGAAAATTGCATTCGCCATCCACAACAGTTTGTTGAGGGTGACAAACTTCTGACTGACTTTAGCTCACAAAAAAATAATGTCATGTTAAATGTGTTTTTATATTTACAATCAAAACAATTGCATGTCAGTAAGGACATAGCCTGAGTCCTATGACTGCGTGGTTTTGCTGTCAAATGACACCACAAAATAGCGATTACGACCACAGTCCTCTGATTGGGCAGTTGCCGCCAAATGACATCATTATATTACGGTCACGACCTCAACTCGTATCTCCCAATGAATTTCTATCATTTGAATTCTGAATCATAATGATACAATTGATTGACATAAAGTTTTCTACTAGCTAATACTAAATTAAATTTATCGCCTAAGACAAACAACCACCTCATATCAACAAGGATTTATTGGACTATGCAACCCATGAATGCTGACAAAAATCCTTCCGTCGGGTTGAGTTGACTACCTCATCTGACTAAGTAGATCAAGGACCGTGACGACCTAAGATGACAGAAATATAGGATCTTGATCGAGTTTTATCTTATTCCCCCGCCATTCGCCTTAAGCTTTGAGTAGTGAATCTTACAATTTAAATACTAAGTTTGTTGTTATAATATTTGAATACTTAATTCTTAATGACTAACTTTAATAGAAAGTGCTCTCCCGTTTTCGAGAGTGGTAATTAATCATAAGGGCTTGTGCTATGAGAAACCTCGAATCCCAGATCAAAATGTCCTCGCTAAATGAGGGAAAAATCTCCGGGTAGTGTCTTATCTACAATCCAATTAGCCTTCTAAAAAATTTGGCCTCTAAAAGCTCTTGCATAAAACAAAATAAAAAATACATGTAGAGAATCTCCCGAGAAGCGGTATTTTAATTTTTAGAGGACACATATTTATGGTGACGCCGCTGGGGAATGTTTCTCTTTCCATCTTTGGCTAGTTTGTTTTTGTACTCTTTTTCTCTTTTATTTCGAAGAAGTCGTCATTTTGTCTATCGTTGTATATTTTTTTAGAGTAAATCTCTCTTCTAAATCATATGAATAGTATGAAGAAGAGAGAATCACAAAGCGATATACAACGATGAAGAAAAATGAGAAAAAACACTTGAAGAGCTTTCATAAAGAAAACTTCACGTGATAGCCCAAGTGCATACGCCCGAAACAAAATCGAGTTAAAAATGCCTTAGAGAAGTATCCACAAAGAAGACCAACAAAGGAAACCCAAAGCCAGAGATTCAAGTGGGTTTGTTTGTTCTTGGGTCAAGAGAATCTCCCAAAGGGACGTATCCTTTTGATTAATTACATCTTGGGAGGTGCTAAAAAAAACTCTCGATAAAGGAATTTACTTGCACTTGTATGAAGACTAGTAGAGATAGGGGTCACAAAGAATGATTACCACATAGGAACATTCAGATGCCATCAAAGCTCGTGTCGATCCATATGGGTAGAGAGCGAGACTCTCACAATCCCATACGAATGGAGGTTTATCGGTTGACCGGGGCTTATGAAATAACCGAGTAGTCAAATAGGGTCCACACTATGCTTCCAAGGCCAAACCAGACCAAAAGTGCAGAGGGTGGATCACCATATCCAAAGTGTGTCAGCCTATTCACTATCAGGGTCTATGCAACGACATCAACAAAGCGTCAAAAGGAGCTACAGAGCTCAAAAAGGGTAGTCTAAGGAAGGGAGGAGTGAAGCGGGTAGTGGTAGCCAGGTTACGACACCACAGATCCGACATCCCAAGACATTATGACCATAAGTCTACCTGGTTGTGAAGGTAGTCAACTAAACAGACCCAGAGATCCCCGATCAACAATTTGTAAATTGCATCGTCTGCGGAAACCTCAGTAACCCTTCGGCCAAATGAACGAAACTCTATCTTATGACTATTAGGTGGAGTTCCAAGAGGTAAAACTTATACTCGACGAAGTGGCAAAGATGTCACTGGAAAGGAAGAGAAAGAAAGTTTCAGCTATAAAGTTAGAAACACTCCCAACAAAGGACTTACACCCCGTTTGGGTCGTGGAGGTCATTAGCGACCTATGTGCACTAGACGATCACATAAGTCGTAATCTATCTTGGGTCAGTCGGGTTGAAGTGGCACGAGGATTCATCCTCGGAACTTGCAAATGATGCAATTATCTATCCCTAAGCGTGGATGTCCTATTAATTGTGACTTGGGATATGATCATGCATGCAATACATTTTAAAACATGTCCGAAGGTCATGTAGGAAAATAATAACAGGTTTTAAAAGACCTGAAACTGTTAATGCTAAATTTTAATTCATTTTGAAATTTAATTAGGATTTTGTAGAAAATTGATAAAATTTAAGGTCTTAAAGAGCCTAAATTGTAGCGTAAGGTTCCCAAACAAACCACAATCAAATAACGGGAAAGTCAATCCAAGCATACAAGCATGCAAGAAAGACAGTAAAACAAGTTTAATATAAAATAAAAAAAGTCGGTGTCGCTTGGTCGATGACATGCCCAGGAAAAGAAAAAGGTGGTCAGATACCGCAAAAATACACACTTGGCTCTAACTCTAAACATAAATGAAATTTAGAATTAAGACACAGGACACAAGCAAACAACTAAGTTATGGGATCTTGATCGGGGACCGTCTTCATTTTCCACCATCCGTTGTAAGCTTTAAGTAGTGAATTCTACAATTTAAATCCAAAGTCTGCTGCTATTATATGTTGAATGCTCAATTCTTAATGGCTAGCCTTAATCAAAAGTGCTCTCTCGTTGCTGGGAGGAGTAATTAACCATAGAGACTTGCACTTATGAGAAACCTCCAACCCCATATCAAAAAATTTGTGAGTAGTGTTTTATCTACAATTAATATGCTTTCTAAAAATTTGACACTTTAATGCTCTCTCTCAAAACAACATAAAAAAATGCAAAGAGTCTCCTGAGAAGCGTCGTTTAATTTTCGGAGCCCACATGGATTCTCCATAATGCTAAACAATGAGCTTAGCTTCATAGAATACATTAGCAGGACTACGAAATCACATTTTGATTTACATTTCATGGTGCCATTGATGCCATGGAATTGGTCAAGAGGTTGATCTCCCCCAATTATATGTTGAAGTGCTCTCCCGTTGTCAGAAGGGGTAATTAAACATAGGGGTTTGCGCCAATAGAAAATCTCAAACCTAAGATAAAAAAGTCTGCTAAATGAGGGTAAAATCTCTTGTTAATGTCTTATCTAAAATTTAATTTACCTTCTAAAAATTCGACCCTCCAAAGCTCTCTCTCAAAATAACATAAAAAAATAAATGCAGTGTCTTTTGAGGAGAGTAGTCAATTAATTTTTGAAGCCCATAGGGAATCTCCATAACAGTAAACAATGAGCTTAGCTTCATAGAATACATCAGCAGGGCTACGAAATCACATTTTCATTCATATTTCATGGTGCCAATGCTGCCATGGAATTGTTAAAGAGGCTGATCTCCCCCAATTATATATGCTCTCACTGCATGTGCTGCCCAATTCAGGAGCACACCACCATGTGCTAAGAAGTAACTTTTTTTTGCTTATTTAAAAGCTACATCGACCAATCACAGCTCAGTGGCTCTCCACTCCCGCTACTCCAAGCCTCCATGAGGCAACAAGTTTACCTCTATAAGACCAAGACAAAGGCTTGGGTTCTGTCAGTTTGAGTGTGCGTTTATCCACATAAAATATGCCTGCTTGTCACACTAAAATGTTCTTCTCTTTTTCAATTTAGAATTTCAGAAGTAGCATGTGAAGGGACATTAGGCCTATGGGGTGACAAGCAATAAAAATCATGAAGCCATGAGATATCAACACCACAAAGATTCTATCAAAATCCTATTTTAATAATACTCATTCATAAGTTTTATATATGTAAAAGCATCACCAGATCCTAGTCTAGCCCTCCTAGCTTCCTTCTAACAAAAAAACTATGTTTTGAGAGACTGTAAGGCCTTTCTTTCCTTAAAAAATGTGACTGAAATGCTCAATGATTGTTAAGTCGATTGAGCCCTCTACCATCAATAATATGAGCCATCCAATGAATTTGTTTATTGAAACTTAGCACCAATGATGATCTGATAGCACTGGACTTCCAACTTTAGTTAAGGTGCAGGCTCTTTCTAGTGCTCCTAGTGGAATCCAACTCCTCACTCAACCATATAGATTCCCCCATCACTGCAAGTGGTGGTCTCTATCTCTCACTCTCTTTCATGTCCTTACTAGGAAGGATGTCAGCAACTTTTCTATAAAAAGAGAAAAATGGCATTTCATAATGGTGACAGACGCCACTCTTACTACTTTTATGTAGGATTGAATGAGATACAAGGTGGCCAATGGAGTAGTAGCTTAAATTATCAAATAGAGTTAACAATGTAGCTATTCAATTAGTCTGGGAAAGAAAGAAGATGGAGACTTGACTTCATCGCCTTCTTCTGCCAGCAATAATAAATCTTGTATGGTTCAAATAATTTTAACCACCCATGCCTTGAATGCACTTTAATTGATGACAGCTAACTGTAGCGTAGCTGTTGGGCAAAAGCTGATTTTCAGAGCGGGCTGCATTTCATTAATGATGCAGTGTGTTGTGATTTTAATTTTAAAGCTGTTCTTAATGTTGTTTCGGTTGAATTTCTGCCACTCTGGTAGAGCCTAGAAGTCATCAATCAAAATAAACCTGCTTTGTTTTTTAAGAGCAGGAAAAATAATTAAATATACAAAGTAAAATCACTATGAAAAAATATTTATTTACTCCTGCTTTTGGGGATGGCTGTTATGTTCGCTGCAAAATGAATGTAAGCAAAATGCAGAAAATCTTATGCTGTGTGTTTGGTGTGCCGCAGAAGTGCTACATTTACTACACATTAATACTTGNGACCAAAAAGCTATTTAGAAACATATGCAAAAGAAGTAAGAAGATTGAGTGCTCAAATTGCTTTCTCACTTTTATTGTTTACATGATAATGCCAACTTATTCCACGATCATGAAATTTTAATGAGAATATTGTAAACTAATCATTTGCAGGTTAGTTGTAATCAACTTTTATATAAGAATTAATCAAGTCGATAAAGTACAATCATCAAAGATTAATTCAAAATCTCAATGCACTAGTATAAGAGCCAAAACAACTTCATGATTATGTTCTTTCTTGTCGTTAAATTTATCATTTGTAAACAATTCATAATTAACTTTATGCGAATCAACATAACAAATAAAGTATTCTCATCAAATATCAACTCGAAGTCTCAATTCTCTGAGTAACATAAGAGAAATCAGAGTATCAAGCATGATCGTATACTATCATTTTTTTATTGGGCATTTACATACATAGCACTCAAATCTTATGTACTTACATATCTTACACCTAGAATTTCAAATTTACACAAATAGCACTCAATCTTTATTATCACATCAAATGAAATATTATTACCACTTGTTAAAAGCGAAACAAACCTTTCATGCAAGGGTTTAATGAATCAAAGTGATACGAAGGTAAATAGAAAAGTTTTAGGCGTGAAATATGTAGATACATAGGAATTGTGTCCTATATATGTAAAATTCTCCCCTTTTTTTAATTTGGAGAATACGTCTAATGGTATTGATTCTTGGTGAAGCTGCACAAAAAAACAATCAATGCTCTTCACTATGGAAAGGGCCCCTCTAAATGTTAGAGCTAAGGTACCTGAAAGCAACTTCAGAATTTTCCATAAAGAAAGACCTGGTCATATGTATTAGAACCTGAAAAACCACCTGAATACGGTATGCAACTCCATGATTGATGAGATCCAATATCTTAAACTGCCTGTATTTCTTGGGGTTAAAATATGTTTCAAAGTGTATCAAATAAGATATAAAACAAAAAGTCAACTTGTTTTGGCGCTGATGCCATGATTTAAAGGCATCAAACTAGAATAAAGTCTTCTTCTGAAAAAAAATTTAAAAATAAAAAATCTACTACTTTTAGACTGTATTCTAATTGAATGTTGCACTATAGCTGCTATGATAATGGTGCCCATCATAAACTATCAATCTTATAATAGGGAAGAAATAGTCATACTTAACGGTCCACTCTTTATCTAGTATCACTCTCCCGCGCAGAAATCTACCTTTTGTGCGGGGAAAAAAGCCAGCTCATCCTGATCAAGACCAATGGCTGTGCTTTTATATCAATTATCAGTAAACATAGGTGCTGCTGCTGTGGTCAAACCTTGCTAAAAAGACAAAGAAGTACAGCTCATAGAACAGTGAGCATTTGCATGGCATTAGTAAGGGAAAATAATTAATTATAATAGACTTCACGTACCGTCCTACCTGCCCATAAACAAAATAAATGGAGTATGGTTGCGAGAAACCTATTTCAGATTAACACTTTTTTAATAAGCATCCTTAAATATTTTCTGAGCACCAAACTTTCGTATACAACCCTCATAATTGCCCAAATGGCCAAATCACATTACCATAATTTCACCGGAACCCAACCTATTAAACTTGGAATTCACAATAGTGATACGAAGATTTAAAGGTAGGAGACCAAAAAAGTTTGCCCCAAATTTAAGATAGAAACATCCATCTTATTCTTCATAATTGTATGATGATATATCGTTAAAAATTTCATTCTATGCATAAAAAAAGATCCATAGCCAGAGAACGAAAATGACAATTGCTATTACTTACTTTTTCATTGTACATGGAAATAATTACAAATACTTAGCTCCTTGTGGAGGGGGCAAGAAAGCTAGTTTACAATGCTTTGATGCCCAACAAAGATCCAAAAGGTAGAGGGAAGGGAGGAAAGAAAAAAAAGAAGTACAAAAGGTTTCATTTTTCTTCCTTCCAAGAGGAAATACATGCATTTTGCTCGCCAAGAAATCCCATGGTTGCCTTTCATGGGTGGAGTAGGGCACATATTTTATCTAATCTAAACCGTTGTACAAGACTTCAAGGTAAGCCTCTTCCACACCACTAGCCGTTGCAAGAATTCCATAACCTTCGAAATTATTTCAAAGGAAAAAAAAATCAGCGACTTGGTATTGTCAAAGCAAACGCAGAGGGTTACATAACAGTAGCCATCATGTGGCCCTAGTGATGGAATGTGCCATAAACAAAATATATCCTGATGTACTCAAAATATCAAAAAGCAGAGACATTTGGTGTTGATTTAACTTACCTCAGATGGCTCTTGGAGAGAATAAGAGGCGCTTGTCTCCTTAGGAATTTTAGAAACCAGTATACCAAAGCCTTGCCCTCTATTTCTCAACACCTGAGTCACTTTAGCATATTATTGCTAAAAACACTTATTTATTCCAACGACACTGGCTCTTAAAACCAAACGTAAGAAAGCCATGTCAACACTCAAGGACCAGAAGTTTGAGCAAAGTCTGACCATTTTGATAACAAAATAACAATCTTGCTTACCTTGAAAGCATCTTCATCTGTGAGATCATCACCAATATAAACAGGAAAGACGTCCTTGCAGTCCGCGAATCCTGCGAAGAAACGTCATAACATAATAAGTTTTTGATGAAGTAAAAAAATTTGGTTGGAATTAATTTCACCGACATAAAATCTATGCTTGACAAAAACAAACAATACTAAGAAAACGACTTGATGTAATGTGTCTAAAAGCAGTTTTAAAACTTACCAAGAGACTCCAACAAGAACTCCATGGCCCTCCCTTTGTCCCATTTAATAATGGGGCGAATCTCTAGCACCTGAAAGCCAAGAAGTCACATTCATGCTTTGAAAGCAAGCAACAAAAACAAAATTATCTATGGAAAACTTTAACAAGTGGCTTGAAGCTCCAAAAGTTAGACCTTTCTTCCCGCAGTTAGCCGCAGCTTTGGGTACTCTTTCATCACTGATTTCACTAGATCGGCTAAAGCTCTCCATCTCTAAGAAAGAAAAAAAAAAAACTCGTCTATCAAAAAGAAAGAAAATGGGGGAAAAAATAATAACGCAGAACTATAATATGATTTAGTACCTTTTCATCCACACATCTAAAGTGGACCGACACGCAAAACTTGTTGTTCTCCACTTTGGCCCCAGGGGTAGATTTGGTCGCTTCCAGCAAGGTTCTATAAAGCTTTATAAGATCATTACATAGAGGCCTTTCAATATACAGTCACAAATTCCATGAAATATTGTTGGCTGCAATAAAGTAAAAACTTCAATAAGCCATAAATCACACCTTATCTATCATCGGGAAGAACTTACTAGCTGGTTGAAACAGAACGGCTTTTCCCTGAGCCAAGAAGAAAAAAAAAACACAAAAATACATGAATATAAACTCTAAGAAAATTTCTTTTTGGAAGCATACAAAAAAAAAGTTTCCACCCTTTTTATTATACATAAAATTTTTAACGAGGATTGAGAAACCAGAAAACACTAACGTTAGCTTTCTTGAAACTGGGACCCTTAGCTGGAACTTTGATGTCCATCCCATGGCTACCGGCATAGTACAGCTCTGCCAATCTCACAAAGTTGTAGACCTGCTCACCAGCAAATCAACACTTCTCCTTTAAAAAGAGAAAAAAAACTGCACAAAGAAAATATGCAGAGCAACAATGGAGGAACGAAAATGCACCTTGTTGCGGCACCGTCCACTCACAATTGCCGTCGGGAAATACCGAGCCACATCCCTTACCGCATCTCTCATCTGAACCCAAAAAACGTCATATTTCATAATGCAATCAATAACAAAACTCATATCATCAGAACCATATACACAAACAAGTCACGAACCTCATCGGACATGAAAGCGCGGTCGGGATCATCGACGATAGGCGAAAGCGTGCCATCATAATCAAGAAACATCACGACCTGTTTCCCCTTCGACGCTCTCGTGATCTCATCGAACATGCTCAGAGCCGATGGGTGGCTCATCTGCATTCAATAAAATAAACCCCTTAAACAGTAAGACAAAACGAAACCCACATCGCAAAAAGAGAACGGAAACCCTTAAATCGGTCACCATCCAGGTAGAATGCTCGTTCTGCTCGGCGATGGATGGCAGGACGCCAATAGTCTCCACCGACTTGTGCGTCGGGGAAGAGGCTTTCATGGTTTCGATCCATACATTAATCCTACCATTACCGTCGTTTTCAGCAAGATCGAGCTGACGTAGGCACTTTCGTCTGATGCCGAATCCGCCCGCTCCGGCGGCGGCGCCGCCGATCTTCGGCGGCAGATAGGGAAATATCGGCGTTGGATTGGACACGGCGGCCACCGCCATGCTCATCGATTCCGGCACCACCACATTCTGGTTCGTCATCTGCGATCGAAAGAAAGAGTTTCGGGGAAGGGGAGGGGGAGGCTATTCTGGTTTGGCTAGCTTCTCAATTCTGGGGCAAGCTGAGGAGGGGGAAGAGGTGTACTCTTATAGTTGGTTGGGGACGAGAATCCACGTTAGCGGGTCCCACCCGGAGCCCGAAATCCGGTGGGGCCGGAGAAAGAGTGAATTGGGCCCACAAGCCGTTTTCCCCGACGAAAAGACCGGCGAGCGTGCCAGCTGGATCTGTCGCACGTGCCGACATTGGAGTCCCTCGTGTGGCTCATACGTGTTGTGAGTAGGGGTCCCCACGCGTCCGTGTTAACTGATTTTTTTATTTTTCTTTAAGAAATATTTTTTTTTTTTGCCCGTTTTGCTTCCTATACGGAATGCTGCTCGGCTGCTGGAAACCATTTAGCAAATTAAATGGAGATTTAAGTCCAAAAAGCGCACGAAATTTTTTTACTCTTTCATCGAAATTTTATAAATTTAAAAATATTAAAATATAAAATATAGTAGAATTTACAAACTAGTCCGTAAGAACTTAGTATTTAAATATTTAATAACTAAATTTTATTATTTATGTGGCCATTTTTTAGAGGGGAGACCCGAAAACATAAATATTTTCTTACTAAACACCCAAATTTCAATATGTGTGTAGTAGCCACTTGAAATATATCGAGGCATCAAGTTAGCCACCTTTACTTACGATATTCCCCACCAACTCTTCTTTGTCGCTCAGCCTTCACGCTATATTTCCCGTCACCACCCTCCATCGATGTCGTATAATCAGGTCTCACAGTTGCCGCCCGTTGTTCGTTATTTCCTTCTTCTGATACAAAAAAAATATGGGGTGTGGATGCCGCACCCACTGACATCTGGGGCGATGAAGCGGAGGAAAAAAAAAACACAACCCCCGGTTAATTGTATTCATTGTCTGTAGGTGCAGCATCCACTCTCAATATTTTTTTCCGCTGATGCCACTTGTGACCCTATTCAATCTTCATTCCTTTTCTTGTTATAGGTTCTACATGCTCTCCACATTCCTCCACCCAAAAGCACTATTATGGTCATTTTTCTCTCTATTTAGCCTTCCTTGGCCCCCTCCCAACATCTTAGTTGCATGTTTTCTATGATTTATTTAAAGGAATTGTTGTATACTGCTTGACTAATATTTACCTTTAAAGTTTGGGACTTTTACAGGAGTGTCATCTAAAATAAATGCATTTATTTTATAATATTTTTTTCAGCTAATTAGAATACATATAGTACAATTTTAACTTGAGTGCAATCATTCTTGTTATTGTTAAAGCTGTTTCTAATGCTAGCATCGACACGGTGATTTCGAGAAACAAATCATTTTGTTTCATCAATCACGAGTTCAAGTCAATTATCTAACACTGTTCACGTCTTTTGAAGTAGCGAAGTTTATTGTAGATGCAATCAAAAATGTATTTTTATACATATTGGTTGGCATCTATTTTTGATGTGACATACACATGACTATTTTTCTCGGTTCTTTTTGAAGACACAGGGTCTCCAACTTGTTTATTTATATATCGTTATATAATTCTCTTATTTGAATAAATCTCTCTCCAGAATCAAATCAATGATTTAAAGAGAAATGGCAATCAAAAAGAATTATATGCGACAACAAATAGGCAAAAAAATAAAAAAAGTTGGCATCACAAGTTAAGGTTTTGTATTTCTTTCCATTTCCTTCTTCAGCTTAATCATGATACTATATAGACTTGGAATAATCATGGGCATCATTATCATCTCTAAGAAAAAAGCCCTAAATCCCGTTTAAATTTAAGTTACACCTGCATTAGCATAAGCTACGTACAAAAAAATATAACATTATAGATAATGATTAGTAAGTAAAAGTAATAATAATTTTGATATAAGTTCAAGCTCATCAAAGGTACTAAAGGGTGGAATAACCCCCTCCTAGTCGCCAATACCTCATGAAAAGTTGGCACCTAGACAAAGCAATAAAACTTATTGTGCTTCTACATTCAATGAGAAGAGTATGTACATAATATGTTTAAATCATTTCAATTTTAGAATCAAAGATAATCATTGATGTCATCACCATCTATCAAAATATCATTACATTGTACAACATTTGGCTGGGTGAGTCACATGCGCCAATGATAGTATAACACAGCAAAAAAGCCAAAAAATGCACCCCACAACTCAACTTAATGGTCTGGAGTAATGCCAAATCACACTCCAGAGAAAACTACAACATCTACAATAATGCACACAATCCACATCCCAGTGTTAGGCAGCCAGACAAGAAACCTGTATTGATGCAAGTTCAAACATGTCGAGACATATAAATATTAAGCATCAAATACACAAAACATCACTTCATTGTTGTACCTTATAACCGGGTTGAGTTATATTTATTTATTTATTTACTATAATACAAATGACATGAAATATTATTCGCTCTAAAGAGCTTATATGACAAATTTATGTTTGTTTTTTATCTACAAATTAAATTTTTTTCAAAATAATATATTTCTTCTTCTAAAAAACTATAAGATTCATACATATTTTTCAATTATGTATTACTTGGTAACAGTAACATAATTAGCACTTAAGTGAAAGTCCAAGCCCTAATTTTTTTTCCTTTGAATTTACAATTATTATTATTATGTTATTCAATCTTTTTTGAGCTTCTCTCGTATCTTAAATTTACTGTTTTGAATAATTAATATTTCATTTTAATTTTCTTTGTTATTAGGAATCCACAACCAAAGCTATGCTGCAATAAGTGCTTAGCCAAAGATTGAGTGTCAACACATCAGCAAAATATTTTTTTAGTTTCATGGGTAAGACAACATTAGCATAATTGGGAGCTCTCTTTTTCTTTCTCACTTTATTAATTAGAGTTATGATTGCACTTTTTTTTATGACAAAAGAATAAATTTTAATCATATTTTTAAAAAAATTATAATTAAAGTTTATATCTTTATGCACATTTATCATTTTAATACTTTTTTTAGAATACATATTTATTTATGATTTGAAGTAAATTTGATATGTCATCAATAAATTCATCTTCCAACATGAATCTTAAGGCATGACACGGATTTTGAGATGATATTTTGAGCAAAATATATTCAAACTTTAATCAAAAGTCATTAAGAGCTCATATTTCAAAAAAACTTATAGTTAAAATGAATAGCTCGATGAGGTAGACCCAATGTTGCCAAAATCAGTTTAATCCGAGTCAAATCAATTTAGATCAAGATGTTAAACCACTTTTAGAAGCTATCCAAGCATATTTTAAAAGTCAATTGAATGTCGAATCTGGCGAGTTTACATTTGAGTCAAACGGCTAGACAAGATGAATCCAATGAGCCCAATATCACACAATTTTGATATTGTTGATGTTGAGAAAATTAGGGCGAAGAAAAAAAGTAATCGACACAAATCCAGAAGAACACAAAAATTTAACGAGGTTCGACAAAGATGTCTACGTCCTCGGGAGCAGAGCGGCGAGTTCCTTTCAATATTCAGAAAAGATGTTACAGAATAGAAGATACCTCCTAGGGTTACTAACATGTCTATTTATAATCTCAGGAGTAAACCTAGGCACAATATGTAATTACAATATTACCCCTGTACCATACCGCGGGGCTTTGCCCCCGCACCCCAACCCACGTAACTTCCCAATAATTCTTCCGCTCCGCTCCGCTCCTCTTCGATCCAGCGTCTATCCCGATATGATATATGAGTCATACCATAACAAATCTCCACCTTGGCGAATATCCAGCCCCTTAGGAAAAAAATACCTGGGAGTTACATCTGCACCACTGTGGGTTGGGCCACCATGCTTCTCTAGCAACTGCAAACATTCAACAAGTCCAAGCAATGCAAGAACTTGTTGATAGTAACTGGCTTGGTCAACATATCAGCTGCATTCTCATCAGTATGAACCTTCTGCAACAATATCTCCCCAGAAGCAATCAACTCTCTGATCTTGTGATACCTGACATCAATGTGCTTGGTTCTCGCATGGTACACCTGGTTCTTAGCCAGATAAATAGCACTCTGACTGTCACAATGCAACTGAACTCCACCTTGCTCAATGCCCAGTTCCTTTACTAGCCCAGTAAGCCATAAGGCTTCTTTAGCAGCTTCAGCTACTGCCATATACTCTGCTTCAGTTGTAGATAATGCCACAATAGACTGAATTGTTGATTTCCAACATATAGGCCCTCCACCAAGAGTAAACACATACCCAGTTGTAGACCTTCTGCCATCCAAATCACCTGCGTAGTCTAAATCAACGTACCCCACAACTGAAGGATCATTCTTCTGACTGCCAAAAATAATTCCATGTCCTTACAGTACCCTTCAGATACCTGAAAATCCACTTGACTACTTCCCAATGTCGCCTTCAGACTTAGTCTCATGTGCACTTCTCATCAGCAGCGATGATCCAGCTACTTTTCAAGGAGCTATCACTAGCTAGGAGAAAGAAAAATGGATGGGAGCAATGGTTGAGGAGATGGAGTCTTTGCATAAAAAATGCACTTGGGAGCTAGTACAGCTTGCAGAGGGAAAGAAGGCTATTGAGTGCAAATGGGTCTACAAAAAGAAACCATCAGTATCAGAAAAAGAAGGGGAAAAGTTCAAGGCTCGACTTGTTGCAAAGGGATTTTCACAGCAGAAGGGGATAGATTATGATGAAATCTTTTCTCCTGTGGTCAGACATACTTCAATCAGGGCAGTGCTTGCATTAGTAGCTATTTGGGATNTTTGGACAAATTCTTCCGCTCCGCTCCGCTCCGCTCCGCTCCGCTCCGCTCCGCTTCGATCCAGCGTCTATCCCAATATGATATATGAGCCATACCATAACAGTTAAGATACTCAAATGATCATCAAACGCGGTCTATCACCACAAATCTCCTTCAACCCCCGTTGACGACGTCAATCACTGCCAACCAATTAGAATACGACCGACCATGATTCGTCAATTTCTAACAACAAATTCATCAACACGTCGACATTGTAACTTAGAAACGTAATAACATTTTCGCGCCTGCAAGATAATTGGTTTTTTTTCTTTTTCAGATTTTTCACGTAAAAATTTCTGGTATCATTTTCAATTGTTTTCTTGCATCTGAGTGTGTGTTGAATTCTCCGCAATGCTAAGATGATAATTTATTACTCTACCGCAGGGAATCTTTTAGAGCGCATCAAAATTATAAGGAGATTTACATACATTTCACATTATTTTATATATTTACATATCTAAAATTAATATAATTTTTGATATTTAGATTCATACTATTATTGTTATCTAATTTTAAAATGTGAAATATATTTTTTCATGTATAACTTTTTATGTGATTATGACACCATTAATGTACAAAAATATAAATATCAAACTTTAAATTATCAAGCTTTTAATACGTAAATTCATAAGAATTGCATGAACTCTATGTAAATAAATTTCCACATTTTAATATTGATGAAAAAAATGAAAACCAAAAATATAATTTTAATATACAGTGAAATAAGGATTTTTAAAGAGTCCATCTTTACCTATGGGGCAATACCACCAAAATCAGTTACCTCTACAAACAATTTATTGTATGGTCACAAGCACTCTAAATTCTTATGAAATAATCTTTTTTTATTAATTAATAGAGATAAAATCATTACATTGAATAGATCATTAAAATATCAATTAGTGAACTTATCAACATCTAACATATATATTAAAATACATCATATATGTATATAACATTTTAGTGTCATACTCCTATCAACATCTATTGGATGCTTAAAATAGAAATAGAAATGATTAAATTTAGATAATGGTAAATAAAATACTTTAATAAATTAATGAAAAGATAAATTAAACATCTCTTTTAATACTTGGTTGTTGAGAAAAATAGATGATGATGGTGTTGAATTGATGAAACCCAAATACTATCTCTGAGCAATCTCTCTAAAGAATTCATTCATGAAATTGTTGTTTATCAATGGCGCCTCGTCTCACTCCCACCATGGAACCATTTGAAACTCATTCCACTCTCATCTCTTATCATTCTGCATGCTCAAAAGAAGTCATTAAAATGCCAATACATGCAAGCAGCAAAAGTTCAGACCCACAAGAGAGGAAAACGACACACACACACACTCTCTCTCTATCGCTTGGTATAAATAAGTAATTAATTTGGTTGTGGCCTTTTGGCGTTTATTGTGGGGGGTGTGCAACATTAAAGAGGATGTGGACTTGACAATTGCAGCTTTTGAGGCCATGCATGGAAAGGGAGAGTCGTTGGCAAAAGGCTGATTAGCTCCACTCTAGCTCTCCTACACAAGTTTTTTAATTTTATTTTCATATGTATATATTTACACCTAAACTTTGACATTTCACACACATAGCAATATAATTTAAAATATAAAATATATATCTTTTATCTGTGGGCGTTGCATGACAGATTGTTATGTGCAACATTGGTGGGTGTGCTCATTTTCATGGTTGTGGTGGAGTCAATGTGGCAGTCTGCATCTTTTAAAAAGGAGAGGGGGTTTTGTCTTCAGCTGGTTCAGTCTTTTTCTTTTTTAGTTGGTTTCTATGGAGGTGGTTTTCTGAGGTTTGAGCTTCAGTTGTACCTGCTCGTTTGTATCTAGAAGCTTTGATTTCTTAAATTTTAATACTAATTAAAATAGGTTTTATATTAATTAGGAATATCTTCTACAGAAATTTGATATTTGATTAGCTCTTTTTTATGACAAAAAAATTGAGATTTGATTCAATTTTTTCATATTTATTCAAATAGGTTTTGGCTAACAAAGAAAATCGAGCTCAAGCTCTCTTGGGTTGAAAGTTTGGCACTGTTTGAAAATTTTAGGTTTATTAGGTCATATAAAATAGTAAATATGTACGTAAAAATAATAATGCAATATTATTAATTGTTTAGAGATACATTTAGAGAGATAAAAGAGATTAAAAGGAAAAAATAATAATAATAGCATTTTCTTGACCACTTTTGTAGACAATAGAGTCCTCTAGTGCAAGGTACATAAAATATATGTTTTATGTGGCTTTTTAAAGTTACTTAGCAACTTGCATTTGTCCCATTTTACAATTTTTTCTTACTTTACTATGAATAAAAGCATTAGTTGGCCAAGGCCTTGCATGAAGTCAAGTTGTAATCTTCAAATAAAAGATAAATAATAAAAAAATTTGCAATTAAAACAAAAATGAAGGAATGAAATAATATTCCACATTTAATCCAATTAGAATGTGTATATCAAGAAATATTAGGTATTTAATGAGTTAAACTAAAATGAAAAATTCCTAGTCTAATTATTTTGATGATTCTTCTTTACTTTGGATCTCATTTTTCTTAATTCCATGCATCTTGCAATCATGACAATGCCTCAGCTCTTGCTCTTTAACTTTGGAACTTAAATATGCTTATGCTTCAAATAAGAATATATTAACTGATCATTAGAGAATAACTTTTATAAATTACCATAATATAAGAAGTTAAATTTAATGAATCCATTGATCCAAAATATATGGGGACCATGCATCTAGCTAGCTTACTTGCATATATGCATAATTAATGTTCACTAAACAAGTTCCTTTTTTAAGACTTGCCTAATATCTTGTTTTTTTTATTGAAAATTTTGATTTCCACAAAAGAAAAAAAAAATATTGTAGATGTTAGGAATAAAATGAAAACAATTATATGCTAGAATTTTTGGGAATAAAGTAGAGAAATGTTCCAATATAAAGAACAAATATATAGAACATAACATCACTAAGTGGAACCTTTCAATATCTAATTATCATAACAATATATATCTATATATATATGTATATGTATATATCTTTGTGTGTGTGCGTGCCATGGAAATGTTCATTTTTTACAAATTTATTCTCTTGGTGCTATGTGTGGGACAAAAGATCTTATTACAAAACTCATATAAAAATATTTATAATTTTATAAAGTTGCTCATATATTCAGGAGATCATTTTGTTATTGTATCATGCAAAATGATGATTATTCAATATATTTTCATGTGTGTGTGTGTGTGTGTGTGTGTGTGTGATGGTTCAGTAGAGTGACAAATGTCATGCAGATAAAAAATATAAAAGCATAATGATACTTTCATCTTGTCACTTATTAAGCTCACTTGCATAAATTCTGCATGGGAGGATCCTCCAGATGCAAATTGCTCTTGGTGGTTGAGGTCCCAATTCTGTCAGCAGTCATGATCAGCCTTATGATTTAAGTGAAATCTTCTCCACCGTTCATCACTAACATAGAATTAGAAAATTAATAATATTCCTTGTCCACTATACTTAAGGGACAAATCATAGCGAGAAAGGTGCAAAACATACAAGTTTGCGAACAAAATTGTGCAAAAATAAAATCTAACGCTTTATTCTCTCTTTTTATAATTTTAAAAATGTATGAATTTCATGATTTTTTAAATGAAAATGGCCACATAAACCTTTTGGAACAAATCATTAATCTGTTATAAACAGTGAAATTTTATAATATTGTCCAATATTGTAGCAATTAATGCCTACCAATAGCATGTGTTAAATGTTCATGCAAGTTGCCAGCTTATTTAATTCAATTTGCTGTTACTGTTTTACTTTAATCATAATGTGATCAAGCATGCCTTTTATTATTAATATCTAGGTGCAAAACCACAGGAGTAGCTATGAAACTGTTCTTATCATGTGTAATAGCATAAGAGCCCTTCTTCTCCACCCATTCAGCGTTTAATTAGCTCATATATTTGAATTAAATTAATTTAGGCACATCGATGTGTGTGTGTGCGCGCGCGCGCACTTACTCGAGTACGCGCCGCAAGCCTTGGCTTGTTGGTGGCGGGGTCATTGTAAATCCTCTCAGGTCAAAAGTTTGATCCCACCGTGGCACAAGGGCTCTGGAATTATGGCCTAGGCTCTCATCATGAGGTAAAAAAGCACATGAGAAATCGATATTTGAGCCTCTATCAAATATGGATTTCCTTATGAAAAAAATACACACACACACTCACAAGGGAGTATTGAATTATTGTCTTATTGTTGCATGAGAATCCAACAAATATTTAAGTAATAAAGTAGACGGATAGAAACAACAGATTTTTTTACGTGAAAAACCCAAAAAGAAAAAAATCATGAGGTTTAGCCTAGTTAGTGATACACATACAACATTTTCTCACACGGTTGGAAAATAGTTACACAGTTTCTCGAGTAACAATGTTTGTGCACAGAAGAGCTCGTTGCTCCACAAGCGGCCAATAATTGCTTGAGTTTCAGTAAATCTCTTTGTGATTGGCACGACATTCGGGATCATTCAGTGTTCATAGTTTACTTTGTTACTCTACTGAATTGGTTGTTGTTTTTACATAAGTACCACAACTCTTATGTATCTTATCATTTCGAAAAGAACACCATCAGTGTCTTTATAAATGTGTAAAATTTTGGCTTTCAAGCATAAATTTAGGCATGACACCATATGTTATAAATATAAATATCAAACATTGGAAGTTAGATATGTAAACTTCATGTATATATCAATGAAAGCATGGTAGTTTGGAGACATTATTGCTTGGTAGACGAAAAGATAAAAAGACAAATTAGAAGACGACAAGTGTAAGCACCATGGCTTGCTGCAACTCAGAAAATGATAAATGGATACAGAAATAATAATTAATTAAGAGGATGTGATGATGTAAAAAGCGATGAAGTTAAGAGGATTGGATGATGTAAAAGGAGATGAAGGTGAAAGCGTGCAGCTTCCTAATCATTCTTATATATAAAGTTATGCAGCTGACTAGGCGTGAACAAAGCTGATTGCGGGATTTGAGATTGATACAGACAGCAAAAGCAAGATTTAGAAAAATATTGAAGCTATTTAAGGTGCTTTATGTCAGTTCTAATATAATAGTTATAGCTAAGACTTAGCTAATGATGAGTGGTCTTTAGTGTGAATCTAATTATAATTTATTAAATCTACGTAAATTATACATGATTTCTTTTTGTCATGCAAAACTCTTTTGCCGTTTTTCAATTTTGACAATATGATTAGCTTTAACTCCACAAATTACATCATCACCTGCATCACCATTTTTCTGTATAACAAATGAAAGATATTTAAATATATCATGGTTATGTATCACATTATCTTCTAGTAATTTTAGATTAACTTTATATCATATACCTGCTTAAACTTTTATGCTTTTATATTTTAATATTTTTATATTATTCTAAAATATTCTTTTAGTGAATGTATTATGAAAAAGCATTAGGCATCTACCAAAAAATATATACGAAAGCACATCAATTGAAACATCTTTTGTTGGTATGTTCATAATGAATATGAAAAGATGGAATTCAATGTTGATTTTTAATATAAATAATTGCAATTATAAAAATGTAGTCAAATTATTAAACACTTTTTAATTAGTGTTTTATCATATATATCTTTAATAATATCCACATGCCCCTTGATAGACATATTTTTATCTTAATTTGCACCAATTTAGTTCTTATACTGCGTGATATATGCATTCTTAAGATCAACCAAATCATATAAATATATTTTTTTATTTATTTTCCATGCACTTCTCGATTAATTATCTAAGTATAAAATTACTTTCATAATGCATATTTATGGCATGAAACTAAACTCTTTAAGTGAAAATATCTTTAAGCATATGTTCTGCTACTCTTTTCTATAACTTTATTAGACAACTTATAAGTTTGATTCTTAAAAGATTAGCATAAAAACTATGTCTACCATTAAATTTAAGTATCAAAACATTTTATCTTCTTAAATCATGTGACATTTAGTATTTAATATTCTAATATGAAATGTTTTATTATCTTATAAACTATTAAAATATTCCTCACAACTTTCTAAATCTCAACACTTTTGTATTTACCTAAATCATTAATCACTTATATCATGTTTTTGCCATTTTTTATAATATTTTTCATCCAATTTAATGTTAAATTTATCATATCAATCATCAAAAGTTAAAGCTTTTGCTTTGCTCATTATACTTTTTTACCAAAATTAATTCTAATTTTTTAAACCCTCAATTAAAATTATTTTTTTCAAACTTATAAAATGCATTGCATTTTACTTCGAAGATCATTTTGTATTTCTCACCTAATCACTAAATAATCATTGTGAACAATAAAGATTGTAAGGAATAAAAATAAGCTTTGGAATACTCTATTAAGCAGCTATACTAACAATATAATAGAGAAAGAGAATAAAACTAAGATAAGAATGCATATATTAAAATGGTTCAACTTAGTAAACTTATAAATATATTTTATTTTCATATGTATATATTTACACCTAAACTTTGACATTTCACACACATAGCAAAATAATTTAAAATATAAAATATATATCTTTTATCTGTGGGCGTTGCATGACAGATTGTTATGTGCAACATTGGTGGGTGTGCTCATTTTCATGGTTGTGGTGGAGTCAATGTGGCAGTCTGCATCTTTTAAAAAGGAGAGGGGGTTTTGTCTTCAGCTGGTTCAGTCTTTTTCTTTTTTAGTTGGTNTACAAGGTTGGACCGAAGACAAGTGTTTGTTTGGGATGAGTATTGTGAATAGCTTTTTATTTGAAAAAAATTCAAAAAATTATTAAATAAAAAGTTATAGTAAAGAAGAAGGCTAAATATGTAAATTTTTACGCTTAATTTTATAAAAATTGATCCTAAAAGAAATATAAAATATAATTTAATTTATTTTGTGAAAATAAAATATGTAACAACTAAATTTATTGCCACAAAAATTATAATGGCTAATAAATACAACCATACGAGTTCTTANCGCTTTATCTTTATTGTAAGACTAATAATGTATTAAATTATTAATTAATGTTAATAAAGTCTTTTATTAAGATCTCAACATGAGAATACATAAGATTCTTATGATTTCTCCATTGGAGATTGGTTCTATCAAGCTCATTGATTATCCTAATAGTTGTTATGGTGATGTTTAAGAAATCTTAACCAATTACAATACAACAATAGTTTAATGATAGTAACATATGCATGATTGATATGTTATTTTCTTGTATTGGGAAATGCAATAATTTCATCTTATGCAAATGTATATCATATATTTCTAGAACTTTCTAAAATCTCTATAAGAATAATTCTATAAATGAACCTAGCCGAATAAACTACCCTGCATCAATTTTGGCTAAACTAAAATTTTATAGTTTTCCTCACTTGACAGTCATCCAAAGAAAATAATAATACTTCATCTTTTACATTCCTATTTCTTGTTCAATATAATAAAAATTAATTATTTATTGTATACTCTCATAAATACATTTTATATGTTGTGTGGTCCAAATCTCTCTTGACATCATTTTATAATCTTTGAAATATATATATTTCTCTTTTTTTGTTTTAATTTAAGAAATCTTTTTGTGACTTATTTACTCTACTTTTGCACATGATTAATTACTCTTCTATCTTTAAATTAGAAGTATTTGTTCACTATTGTAACGCCATATCCTTCTATGAA
Organism: Phalaenopsis hybrid cultivar; assembly: GCA_002079205.1. Classification (NCBI taxonomy): domain Eukaryota; kingdom Viridiplantae; phylum Streptophyta; class Magnoliopsida; order Asparagales; family Orchidaceae; genus Phalaenopsis; species Phalaenopsis hybrid cultivar. The sequence goes on from JXCR01149071.1 coordinate 131,459, forward strand.
ATAACTATAACCTCTCTTATTCTATGCTTGCATTTTATTGTGTCTTAATCATGAATCATCTAATAGTTCATTATGTCAAAAACTATATTTTCATATAATCATCATCAATAAATACTTTCTCTTCAAATTTTTCTATCTATTCCATCATCTTTAATAATGATCTTAATGGAAATCACCCTATCACTAACTCTACACATTAACAATTTTATTTTTCAAATCCTTATTCATTAATTTCACATACACATTCCCACTACTATTAACATTTTTAGCATGAAATAATTCATAGCCTTTATCAACATTCTCAAAATTTAATTTCTATAAAATATTCAACATAAAAATAATTATCATTCAATATTTCTTCCTTAAATTCAAAATTTAATTTTAATTATTTTTACTCATTTTCTCCATTAATTCTCTTGTATTTTTTTATCATTCAAGCCCTTCAACTTTTATATAATGTAATAAATCTAGTCAACGATTCCTTCTCACTCAAGGATGTTATTCTAGGCAAGCATACTCCATTTTATTTATTTCTTTCTTGCTTGCAAGAATTAAAGAAGGCCTATCCATTAGCATTTGATATATTTTTGACTTCCTAGTTCTCCATGTGAAATAATGCATTGTCTCCCTTATGTATTATATATGCATATGTGACATGGCAATTCCCTTTTATTACACTTTGATAGGATAGGAGGGGAGGTAGCTCCATATTTTCTTCTCCCATATTCAGACCATATGAGACAAAGCTCCTAAAAAAACTGCAATATTTTTAATTATATTTCATTTGTCAGCCTAGTCACCATTCATACAGGATAAATAAAAATAATTATAGGATAAGTTATCCAGTCTTGAATCAGTGTACCTTATTATGTCTTCGGAATTCAGCATACCATTTTGTTCTTAAGATTATAATATATTTATATGCATATATTTAATGAAGAAATTAAAATTATTGTTCAATTCATTAATTATATAATCACCCTTTTTGTCAACTTATTCCTCAAATTGTAACTGCAATTTGTATTCTTTTATCAAAACAAACGTGTCGGTTAAGNTTTTAAAAATATTTTCCCATATTCAGACCATATGAGACAAAGCTCCTAAATAAAACTGCAATATTTTTAATTATATTTCATTTGTCAGCCTAGTCACCATTCATACAGGATAAATAAAAATAATTATAGGATAAGTTATCCAGTTTTGAATCAGTGTACCTTATTATGTCTTCGGAATTCAGCATAGCATTTTGTTCTTAAGATTATAATATATATATATATATACATATATTTAATGAAAAAATTAAAATTATTGTTCAATTCATTAATTATATAATCAGCCTTTTTGTCAACTTATTCCTCAAATTGTAACTGCAATTTGTATTCTTTTATCAAAATAAACGTGTCGGTTAGGTGCATGGAGTTTGGTTGATGGTTGGATCAAGTTTGGAGGCCTTTTAATTATATGCTCCCTAAATAATTAACAATATTAGTTATTTAGATAAGAAATTGTTGATTAGACAATAGTATTATATGCCAAATGGGGCTGAATTTGATTCATTGCTATCATATATAAGTAATATACAATGGTATTTAGAATAATCAACTATAATTATAGTTTTTGTCATTTATATCTACATATAATTTGACTTCTAAATTTTCATCGAATTAGAAGTCATAGAATTTATATAGCAAATATAATCATTTTTTTTGGAAGATTTACAAACATACCACTTAATTATATGTATTTACATGTCTTTATAACACACAAATTTTAATTTTAACATATATGCATCCACCTTACATATGCATGAAAAAAGGTGTATTTCCACTTTTATAAGTTAAAAAGGTGGTATTCTTTATGTGATATGAAATGTTTGGGTGGTGAAAATGTAAATTTAAATTTTAGGTCATAGATTTGTAAATACAAGTTAAAAATTTGTCAATTAACTACATATGCATTTTATGTATTTCTTGATTTCAATATTTTTATGAGCAATAAAATATATTCAATGTAATATTTGATTATTTTAGCATGCATATTCTAAATAAATTATTTTCCGTAACATTGTAGGTATTGAAAGTGTCAAAATATTCCCCAACTATTTTAAAATTGAGCTCTAATAGTCTCTCATAGGGCCTGTTTCAGCTCCAATTTAAAGAACCTATGGAGTATATAAATTACGTGACTAAAATAATCTCATTTAAATAGGAGAGGACTAATTTTCCATTCACTCCTAGGAATTAATATACAAAGACCATCTTAATAAATAAAAAAAATGAAGAATAAAATTATAAAAAAAAATCAATAAATATAATAAATATTATCAATTAATTAAATTTATCGCTAACAAAATTGTTTTCCATCTTCTTCTTCAACTATTTTGAATGCAATTAAATATTCTCTTATTTTTAAAAAAAAACGTGTGAGTTAAGTGAAGGTTTGATTGATATTTGGATCAAGTTTGGAGGGTAATTTATTAATATAAAATCTCAATAATTAAAATTGCTAATTTACTTGGATAAGAAGTTATTCTTCAAACAATAACTTATCTATGAAGTGAGCGTGCTTGAATCATTATAATATTATTTATAATCAATGATAATTATACTTTCATGCTGTTTATTTTGATTAATATATATAGCGTAATAAATATCATCGAAATATGATTTAAGCCCAATATTTATAAATTTATTTTTAATATTATTTGATGATCAATGCCCTTCTTTCCTGGAATTATTAGTAGCCATTTTTTATGATTCCTTTTAAGCTTAGTTTAGGTTGCCTTTCAATTTGTTCTTTTGTTTCTGTCTTAGTCTTCAGCCCTAATTTTGTGGAATCTTTTTGGTTTGGATTGTTAGTAGATTGGTCCCTTGGTTCTTTCAATTTTTGTATTGTCTTTTATAAAACTTAAATTATTATATTTATTTTAATATTATCCATTATCACAAACACACTAAAAGGAATAGGTAGAAGCTATTAGACGAGTCTTGGTCATCCCTAATTGTGCTAAATATTCAAGTATCAAAGCTATACATGAAGGGATTTGAACCCGTGATCTGAGGGGACTTACGACCTTCAGAGAGGCTGCTCTACCAATAAGCCCCGAAACGCGTATTATGACTTATCCCTTTAAAGTATAATACACATATTCATTTCTTCATCTTATTTTGATATATATATATATATATATATATATATATATATATATATATATATATATATATATATATATATATATAATTCTTTTTGGTAGTTGTAACCCTCTCTCTTATACACATCT
>JXCR01149071.1:135512-176260 GCA_002079205.1 Phalaenopsis hybrid cultivar
ATTGATAGGGTTTGATCGTGAACAGTGGAAATAATATATTCAATTAAGAACATGCAATCGTGCATGATTCCTCCAATTAATGTTGACGTGGAAGATTGATGATAGCTAATATTATAAAGGGGCGTTTGCGTACATACCACCAATTATCCCATGTATTTTTAACATAACTTTTGATTTTTACAATTATACCACCCAAAACTTTCTTATGGCATAAAAAAATATCTCTATTTTAATTTTAAAAAAATGAAGTACACATTTTCATGCATAAGCAAGGCAGCATGTATGTAAAATTGAGGCTAGGTGTTAGTTAAGCACTAACAGAAGAATGGAGTGATATGTATGTAAATACTCTTTTATATATATATATATATATATATATATATATATATATACAGAGAGAGAGAGAGAGAGAGAGAGAGAGGGATGTAGTTAGTCTATTTTTTAAAGAATAATTATTTTTTCTCAGATATTTTCACTATTTCAGAAAAGAATTTAAATGTTCAAAATTTAAGTAGCCAAACATTGACATTATTATTATTTTATGTTAACATTTGTGCACTCATGTTTTTCTTAACTAATCAAATCAAGTAAGAAAAAGATTTAAATCACATTCAAAAAGTTTTTTTTAATCAAGAATTAATTCAAAATAAAGTAACCTAAATCCTTGATCATTCTGTAATTGGTGTAATTCAAGCGGTGGATCGTATGTCTGATTTATTTGACGTAATATTTCTTCTATAATTGACTCTCGAAGTTGTTTTGCAAAATAAACTCGACTACTAGAGGTTCTTTTTGGAAGAACTCGTTGAGAAAATAAGTTTGTAGCGCCACTAACTAGTTGACATCAACGCATGTTGCTCGTTACGAACTTAGCTACGGCAACTTTATTATATTCATTTTTTTAATTGTGTAATATAACCAAATCTATAGAATTTTTCTAAATTTTTTTTCAAGACGTACCATCCCTCTTAGTAACTAGTAAATACTTGTTTTCTTAGAAGTACAATTTTGGATGAAAAGCAGTTATTTTCTTTTATTTTTTTCATTATTAAATCTTCTGCAATTAAAATTATTGATGACAATAAATGTAAGAGAAAAGTCATATATGTACATGGGCGTTGCAGATGACAGTATTTCAATGGGCTGTCGTTGGGTTAAACACAAATATATCTATGGGCTTTTATGATTTAGGCCTATTAGAATTCACACTACTTGTAAAGGGCCGTAGGTGTGAGAATTGCAATGTTGTCTAACAGGCTGCAGATAATTTTATCAAACAAATGTGAATCTAGTTCTTCAGATACATAACTTTGGTCACAATATAAGTTGTACATATAAAGTTCAAATAAATGTGAACATATTAATAAGGTTTGAACCTAATATCAAACTTTATTTTAAATAAATATATGATTCAAATATCATTCAAACTTTAATTTGAATCGCATATATCATTATTTGATGTTAGTTTTTGAACTTGGGGCCCTATCAGTATGTTCAAATCTCTTATTTGAACATAGCTGTCGAATCACCTCCCTTCTTTTCTGCAAATTACAAACTTGAAGGACACTTGATTGCATTTTGATTCAAACAAATAAAACATTAAAATTGTCTCAAAACAGGAAAGCTTATTACTTGCTTGATTTCAAAATTGTGTTTTTATTTTTTATTTTATTTTTATTTTTATTTTAAGAATATATTTGTTTATTACATTTTTTACCTACAGATGCTAGAACAGCACATCTTATTTTCCGGATGTAGAGACCATCCGCTACTATTCCTCCTCATTCTCATGAAGTCCTCTTCGCCAAAACACGCCGCCGCCGTTGTCGCCCCCGCTGCCGGCGGCAGCGGCTGCGGCGGCGGCGATCTCATCCTCGCTAAAGAAGCCCTCTGCCGCCTCAAACAAAACCTCCCCATCAGCCAACCTGTCCCCCCCTCCGCCTTAACCCACGCCCTCCTCCTCGCCTTCCCCTCCCNTGATTAAGGCCTATTAGAATTCACGCTATTTGTAAAGGGCCGTAAGTGTGAGAATTTCAATGTTGTCTAACAGGCTGCAGAAAATTTTATCAAACAAATGTGAATCTAGTTCTTCAGATACATACCTTTGGTCACAATATAAGTTGTACATATAAAGTTCAAATAAATGTGAACATAATAATAAGGTTTGAACCTAATATCAAACTTTATTTTAAATAAATATATGATTCTAATATCATTCAAACTTTAATTTGAATCGCATATATCATTATTTGATGTTAATTTTTGAACTTGGGGCCCTATCAGTGTTCAAATCACTTATTTGAACATAGCTGTTGAATCATCTCCTTTCTTTTCTTCAAAGTACAAACTTGAAGGACACGTGACATTGAAAGAGTTGATGGTTGCATTTTGATTCAAACAAATAAAACATTAAAATTGTCTCAAAACAGGAAAAGCTTATTACTTGTTTGATTTCAAATTTGTGTTTTTATTTTTATTTTAAGAATATATTTGTTTATTACATTTTTTACCTACCAATGCTAGAACTGCACATCTTATTTTCCGGATGTAGAGACCATCCGCTACTATCCCTCCTCATTCTCATGAAGTTCTCTTCGCCGAAACACGCCGCCGCCGTTGTCGCCCCCGCTGCCGGCGGCGGCGGCGATCTCATCCTCGCTAAAGAAGCCCTCTGCCGCCTCAAACAAAACCTCCCCATCAGCCACCCTCTCCCCCCCTCCGCCTTAACCCAAGCCCTCCTCCTCGCCTTCCCCTCCCGCCGCGCTACCCTCTCTCTCTTCCGCTCCCTCCTCCGCCTCCCTCCCTCCCCTCCCTCCCTCCCTCCCCTCTCCCTCGCTCTCCACATTCTCTCCCAGCTCAACCTGCTCTCCCAATCCCTATCCATCTCCCGCTTCCTCACCTCCCACTTCCCCCTTTCCTCCCTCCTCCCCTCCCTCTCCAGCTCCCTCCCTCTCCTCCGCTCCACCAAACCCCTCATCTCCCCCTCCCCCACTGCCGTCGACCTGCTCATCAAATCCTACTGTTCCTCCTCCCAAATCCCCCAAGCCCTCTCCGCTCTCTCTCTCGCTAAATCCCTCGGCTTCCACCCCTCCATCCTCTCCCACAACTCCATCCTCCACGCCATGTTCCGCTCTCGCTCCTCCTCAGAGGCTTCTATCAAGAAGCTCTTATCCGACCTCACCCATTCCGGCGTCTCCCCCAACATCTTCACTTACAACATTCTCATTCGCGGATTTTGCGCAAAAGGAGATTTTGACGCCGCCATTGGTTACTTTGAAGAGATGAGGAGCTCTGGTTTTTCGCCCAATGCTGTTACTTACAACACTCTCATCGATTGGTACTGCAAGTCGGGTAAGGTAAACAAAGCAGTTGCATTGTTGGATGTTATGCTGGAGAAAGGAGTCAGGCCGAGCTTGATTACTTATAATTCGCTTTTGAACGGGTATTGCAGGGAGAGGCGAGTGGGGGACGCACACAATGTGTTCGATGAAATGGCTACGCAGGGAGTGATGCCAGACGTGATTAGTTATAACACAATTGTGAATGGGTATTGCAAGGAGGGGAATGTACACGGTGCATTGGTGGTGATTGATGAGATGTGGAAGAAAGGGGTGAAGGGGAATGTGGTCACATATACTTCGGTAATCTGTGCAATGTGCAATGTGGGGAATCTGAGGAGGGCAATGGAGATTGTTCGTACGATGCGGGAGAAAGGGATTCAACCCAACGAGATCACGTTTACGAGTTTGATAAGCGGGTTTTCGAAAAAGGGTCTTTTGGATGAAGCCATGGAAGTCATGAAGGAGATGAAATGGAATAGGATTGAAGCCTCAGTCGTCTGCTACAATGCTCTGATCAATGGGTATTGTCGTTTGGGAAGAATGGAAGAGGCTATGTTGATTGTTCGCCATATGGAGGAGGAAAAAGGATTAGTGCCTGATTTGGTGACTTACAGCACAATACTGAGTGGTTATTGTAGGATTGGAGATGTGGAGATGGCTTTCAAGTTGCAGAAAGAGAGTGTTGCCAAAGGTGTCTTGCCAGATGCCATCGCATACTCTTCACTGATTAAGGGGCTTTTGGAGGCGAAAAGGTTGGGCGATGCAGGCGAGATGTTTAACGAAATGATTAGCTCTGGGCTGAAGCCGGATGAGCTGACATACACAACACTTATTGATGGACATTGTAAAGAAGGTGAGTTGGAGAAGGCTTTTGCTCTTCATGATGAAATGATAAAGAATGGTGTTTTTCCTGATGTGGTTACGTATTGTGTGCTCATCAACGGGCTTAATAAGGCATCGCGAGCAAAAGAAGCGAGAAGAATACTTTTTCGGTTGTGCGATGAGGAAAGGAATTCGGATAGAATCACATATGATGGCCTGATGAAGAGCTGTGACAGAACAGAGTACAGGAGTGTGGTGTCGCTGATGAAGAGCTTTTGTATGAAAGGATTGATTGATGAAGCTGAGAAAGTATTTGGGTTTATAAAAGAGAGGAATTTGAAGCCTGATGAGGCTGTCTATAATGAGATTATTTATGGGCACTGTAAGGTTGGAAATGTGAGGAAAGCACAGAAATTGTATGAGGAAATGCTGCAGGCTGGTCTTTCTCTCAGTGGGACAAGCAGTATAGTTTTAATCAAAGGCCTTTTAAAGGAGGGGATGAATGAAGAGATTAATGAGGTTATTGAGCGATTATTGAAAAGCTCTCTGGGAACAGATGCTGAATCATATAAGATTCTTGCTGAGACAAACCTGAGGGATGGGAACATGGAGGGTCTGGTTGGTGTGCTTACTGAGATGGCAAAGGATGGCCTTCTTCCAAGAAGTGGGTAAAGGTTGGGATGGTATTATTCCCGTATTCCATCTAAAGCAAGTTTGGGAGCTTTTTCTTGTGTAAAATCTAAATCTTTCCAGTTCATAATACCATTCATTCATCTATTAATCATCCAATCATCAGAATTCATAATAAAACATCAACCCATATTTTTAGCTTTTGTCAAATTGTCAATTGTTTGATTGTGCAACACATAGGATATGTATTTTTTTTGCTTAATTTTCTTTACATTTATTATTTGTTTTTGAATGAAATTGCATTTTAAAGAAATGTTATTTTCATGTTTATCTTAGAGGTATAACACTTGGAGCGGATTGGAGCTGAAACGGGGCGAAACAGAGGCAAACGGGAGCAAATTGAGGTGTTGCCACCATGGGAGCGCCTAGGCGACAGTCTCCGCCTAGAAAACACAGAAGACGGCGCCTAGGCGCCCGAACTGTCGAGGTGCGGTTTCTGCACGCTCCAAGGAGTTATTTGACGGATCTAGACGTTTGGAAAAACATTTTTTAACATTTCTAAGTCCTGGAATTTTCCAAGAAGGCCAAGAGGTTGTAGATAGGAGTGTGAAATGTAGATTTTTACCTTTCTGAAGAGATTGGTGAGGGGATTTTGATAAATGTCTTTAAGAGATTGCATTAGCATTGTATGGATCAACATGAGACTTTGTTAGAGGGATTTTCATTTTTTTAGAGGGAAAAAGTTAAATATTGTGTTTTTCATTATCTTGTACTTGTTATAAACACTTTTCTAGCGGATTTGCTTTAATTTAATGAAGCTTTCTGTTGTGTGTGATTTATCATAGATGCGCTCCTTGGGGCCGTGTGGAGCATTGGAGTCATAGTCAGAAAGCTTCATTAAATCAAGGAGTCATAGGCTAGATAAGTGTTTGATGAAGCTTCATTAAATCAAGGAGTCATGGATTAACATTGGTCTTTAATTTAATGAAGCTTTCTGTCATGTGCATTGGAGCCAATATATCTGATTTATCATAGAAGCTCCAAACGGCCCCAAGGAGTGATAGACGGTAATGTCGATGCAGATGCACTTCTTGTGGCCGTGTAGAGTGTTCCCCACGAACTCTCCGATTTAAAAGGTCACCGTTTGGGAAGAGCATTTCTACTTCCACAACTGCATCACTAGTGGTTTCCTCCCAGTTCTCATCATTGGAGCCTTTCTCCTTCTGCCACCCAGTAATTTGCTTTTCATAAAGCACAGCGGCGATGAAGCATTGCCGTCTCCCTCCTCGGCGATCACCTGGTGTTGCATTCTCTAGAAACTTTTCTCACCTGCTCTTCTTCTGGTCGGCGGAAAAGGTGAAGTTCTTCCGCATCATGAGCTTAAAATTCCCTGCCATTGACATTTTTTCTGTCTTCATATCTGAATAGCTTGCTTAACTAATGTACTAAACACCATCTACTTCGCTAGCAGAACATAAGTTGTTCCTGAATGATAAATTTTTTTTAGAGCCCTACCCATAATTTCTAAAATTGAAAAAGTATATATGTTGTTTCATTTGTGGGAAAATAGTCCCAAATTTTATTTTATTTTTAGTACGAAATTGCTCGAACCTTTCCATTCTTACTGTTTTCGTTGTCTTTACTAATTGCCATTCACAAGTAATCATTTTGTGGTCTCTAGTTAGTTGTTTTAAGTTGGTAACATTAGATGGTAGTCTATATTTTAAAATATCATTCGCATGATGAACCCTAAATTCAATAGAATATTAAAGAGCATATGATAAACTTCAAACTTAANAGATGAAGATAAAAGAAAAAACTGAATTCCGCTTCTCACACAAAGATAGCAAATGAATAACGCTTCTCACACACAATCATTCAGCGTCACAAGCATAAAGTGCAGAACTCACGACACGCCGCATTGCTGCCCATCACACAAGAAAAGAAAGAAGTCATTGTCGGGTATTAACGCCGCCTGTGATGACCTTTGTCGTCACCATACCCACGCTCATCCCTATCTCTACTCAAATATTTCTCAGATTCGTCATATTTTCTCCTCTTATAATCACCACCACTTTGACGACCTTCATGATGATGACTCCTGACACGTTCTTTCGAGCCTTGTTTTTCCCTGTAGCCTCCTTGACGGCTTTCATAATTGGGATCATCTTCAAAACGGCTTTTGCTGCCATGAAAGTCTTCATTTGAGAGGTCATTAGGAACCTGCTTATCCTCATAACTTGTCCGCTTCCTTTCATCATATTTTCCTCCAAGGTAGAAACCTTCTGAAACCTTCCTGTTCTCCGGCCCTTTTTTATTTTCGTCTTCTTCTTCAATGCGAGTTATACCCTCATGTATGTCTTTGTTAATTTCCGATTTTGAAAAATGCTTGTCTGAGTGCTTTTGCCTCTTACCATCTTCATAATCATGCTTAGTATGCATGTATTTACTGCTGTCACGTCTATCTTCAGCAATGAGTTCTCTTGAAGAAGATAGTTTGTCCCCAAATCTCTCACCATCCGCGACATATTTTATTCTATCAAGTTTCTCTTCAGCAGAACCCATGCGAGCATCACCAGCCCTCCGACTAACATCATACCTTTTGCTATCTCTTTCTGTTCTCCTCACATCAGGATTTACTACTGATAAATCAGCAAACTTACCATCAGCAAAGTCTTGTTCCTTTCCTGGTCGAGCTTTTACTCCATCAAAGTCGCCCTTCGAGCTCAAGCCTTTTTTAGCAGTAGATGTGGATTCAACTTTCTTAGCACCTTTATCATCTATTCTTCTTAGTTCCTTAGCCCGTGCTCCTCTTTGATCATTCTTCTCTTCACTATAGCCGCTGCTTTCATCAGAAGAGGAACCGCTATAATCTGAGCTGTAGCTATCGCTTGCATCTCTATTGGAATGCAACTTCTTTCGAGCGCTGTGGTGTCCNCTGTAATGATTCTTAACAAGATTGGTAAAAAATTGATCAATATTTAAGCAAAATTTGAGTAAGATAAATCTTAATTTGAATATTATTTGAACATAGTATAAATATGATTTGAAATCATTTGTTTTAATTGTCTCTTTTGGAATTGACTTATGTAAAAATAGGTCTTTTGATGATAAATTCAGAAAAAACATCAGAGCGATAAAGATTTTATTTCTTCTTATTATTGTAAACGTAAAATCTTTAATATTATATCAAAAATAGAACTAGTACTATTTTTTGAAATGATACCTATTTTTCATGCATAGATTTACAACATCCAAGTGTTATGTATGTGAATATGAAAGTTTATGTGTGAGATATATAAATACATAAGAATGTGTGCTTACATATGTAAATTTTTCTAAGTTAATTTAAGCAAGATTGGATAATGGATTTAATTATAAGATCTACCTGAATCATGTTGTTATTGAACCAATCTCGAGTCATTTTAATTCTAGCTCAATATTGTTGAGTAATGTGAAGACCCGGTCCACCGCAATTTAATTAGCTTTCTAATTAAAAATCTCATATACCGCTCAGCTACCATACCCACTTACCGCTCTCCTAATTTTTATAAATAGACACTTATGACTTGTCATAAAAAAGCCAAGTCAAGTCCTCTAAGGGATAAAGAGAGGAAGAGAATGAGAGAGAAGAAAATAGAGATTTTCTTGTAACGTCGAGACGCTCGACAGTGTAATTCCTAGAAGAAATAAAATTCTTTGTAGCTCCGTGGACGTAGGTAAATTTATCGAAACACGTAAATCTGTGTGTCGCTCTGATGTTTTTTTTGCTTGTATTTTTTCTCATTCCATTTTTTGCTTTATTGTCGTTGTTTTTCACAACAACTAGTGTCAGAGCCGTGATTTTGAATCTAAGGAAGAACGATGGGCGGAGATGAAGTGATGACATTAGGGATCGAGAAGTTCAATGACACAAATTTTGTTTATTAGAGGATGCAGATATAGAACTACCTCTATAAAAAAAAACTTCATCTTCCGTTATTGGGAAAGCGACATGAAAATATGAACGAAACAGAATGAAATCTGTTGAATAGACAGGTTATGGGGGTTATACGATTAACCCAGTCGAGATTGATTCCCCACGACGTCATCAAGGAGAGGACTACTACAGATCTCATGATGGCTTTATCAGGTATGTATGAAAAGTCATCGGCGAATAACATGGTGCATTTCGTGAAAAGGTTATTCAACTTGAAGATAGAAGAAGATGTGTCTGTTGTTCAACATCTGAATGATTTCAACACTATTACAAATTAGTTTTCGTCCTTTGAAATTGATTTTGATGATGAGATGCGTGCGTTGATATTGTTGATTTCATTGCCAAATAGCTGGGAAGTCATAAGGATGACAGTTAGCAGTTCTGCAGGTAAATCGAAGCTGAAATATGATGATATTCGTGATTTGATTTTGGTTGAGGAGGTGCGCAGGAAGGAAATCACATGACAGGAACTCAAACAGAGAAAGATCAAAATCAAAGTCTGGTCAGCTGACAATCTGGTGGAATTGTGCCAAGGTTGGCCATATAAAAAGAAATTGCAGGAATCCTAGAAAAGAGAATGATGGCCCTAATGTTGTAACTGAAAAAATACAGGATACGCTATTGCTGGCAGTTCACTGTTCTATGATGACTGGATACTGGATTCAGGGGATTCCTTCTATACATCTTTCCTTCGGGAGTTAATGTGAAAATATGTTGCAGGTAACTTTGGGAAGATACATCTGGCTGATGGAAAAGCTCTGAGCGTGGTGAAGATGAGAGTTGATATTGTACTTCCTAACAAGAGCAAATGGACTTTGCAAAAGGTCAGACACACTCCTGAGTTGAAGAAAAATCTCATCTATGTTGGGCAACTCAATGAGGGTGGTCATTCGGTGGTGTTCTCAAATAGCAACTGGAAGGTTACCAAAGGAGCATTAGTACTGGCTCGAGGTAAAAAAACTGACACACTACATATGACTACAAGTTTATTCAAGCAAAGACACATGAGTTAGAGGTGCATTATGGGGAAGCAGAAGAAGGTTCATTTCTTGAAAAGTGGCATAGCATCAAAGGCAGAAAAATTGGACCTTGTAAATGGTGGAGAACCACAGAGTCATGAAGAAATCTTGCAAGATGAGAATTCGAGCAAGTTGGAGCTGACTAAGAAGAAGGAGATGAATTCCATACCAGGGAATCAGACTTGGGAGTTGGCTAAATTTCTACCAAAAAAGAAGGCATTGCACGACAAGTGGGTGTACTGGGTGAAGACTGCGCTTGGTGACAGTAAGATGTACAAGGCTGAAATTCTTGAAAAGGGCTTTCAGTAGGGGCAGGATATTGCTCATGCAATGGGAGTTGTAAACTGATACAAGAGTAACCCATGAAAGAGCTTAGTGGTACAAGACTACATTGACGGTGATATGTTAACTGAGGTGAGTAGCTGAAGATGTGCTCGACTTCAGCTGGTTTTCTAGCATAAAGACAGGGGATTTAAGTTGCAGAGGTGGATGATATCATGTTTGAGGAAAGGGTCGGTACAACTAGTAGATGATGCAGCCAGTTGGTGATGTTGTCAGTGTCATAGTCTCCAAGTGGGAGAATTGTTGGGTAATGTGGGGTCCACTGTAATTTAATTTGCTTCCTAATTAAGAATTTCTCCTACTGCTCACCTACCACACACACCTACCTTTTACCTACTGATCTCCTAGTTTCTATAAATAGTCTCTTATGGCTTGTCATAAACAAGTCAAGATAGCCAAGTCAAGTCCTCTAAGAGAGAAAGACAAGAAGAGAAAAAGAGAGGAAGGAAGATAAGAAAATAGAGATTTTCTTGTAAAAGTCGAGGCGCTCGACGGTATAATTCCTCGAAGAAATAAAATCCTCTGTAGCTTTGTGGACGTAGGCAAATTTGTTGAACCACGTAAATCTGTGTGTCACTCTAGTATTTTTTGTGTGTGTAATTTTACTTGTTTCATTTTTCGTTTTATTGTAGTTATTTTTCACAACAAATATCGACTCGAAATCATTTGATATGATTCGACTCAATTTGATATAAATTTAATATAGGTATGAGTCAATAAACTTGATTCTAAGCTGTCAAGATCTTAAGATCTTATCTCAACCAATTTTAGACCTCTTTTAAGGTAAATTCTTAATGGGCATTTACATACATAGCACAATCCTTATTACATATCTAACACCTAAACTTTCATATTTACAAGCACATAACATAAACAACTTTAATATAACTTCTATTTACTTTTTAAAAATGAAATATGCATTTTATTTCATAGGATATCAATGCAAATATAAAAGTTTAGGCATTAGACATGTAAATATATAAGAATTTTGTGGTATTTGTGACATGCATAAATACATAGATTCATACAAAATTGATGTATAAATAGAAATATACATTAATTCAAATGTAAACACATAATTAAATATGTGAATGTATTCATAAATAAATAAGCATATATATACATAAAGATCAAAACTGAAGCTAACTAGAATTGAATCAAATCTCCAAAAAAAAGTTCAAATTCAATTAAAGGCGAGCTTGATGTTTTAATTGACTCGTCCATTTTAATCCAAACTCAATTTTGAACTAGAGATTTGATCTAATTTTTATTTTCCATACTAACCATCAATACACATACTTTTTTATGTTCTGTTATAAGGCATATATTGAATATATTTTCAACCCAAAATTTTAAATTTATATTTATAGAGACAATCAATCATTAACATATTATATGACAAAAATTAATACTCATTTGGAACTCCTTTTTTTAATATTAATATTAACCATTATTATGAGATAAACACCATTTATAATTTTTTTTTAAAAAAAAAAAGATACTACTTTGAACCAGGATCGGATGAAACATTTCATGGGGACATGAAATCAATTCTCTTCGGCTCAACCAATTCGATATCTTCAGTGAACACAAAGCACTATTTCAATTCAGAGTTAAATATATAAAGATAGTCCTTCCTTCATAGAAGATACAAAAGATGAAGTCTTTTATATTGGAGTTGAAGTGGAGAAGGAGAGGTTATTCAGTTTTTGGATTAAAGATGCCGACGAAGTCTACGCCGTTGGTTAGAGTTGAGGTTCTAAAGAGGGATGAATTGGAGGAGATATGGGTGATGTTAGAGAAGATTGGAGAGTTGAGGTGGAAGGAGGAGATTGAGGTTCTTTTAGGGTTTAGGGTTTGGGAGGAAGAAGAAGAAATTGGGAGCGTGGTGATTGAGTGTGATTGTCAGGAGTGTAAGTTTGGATGGAAGGGTAGAGATGATGGCGATGATGTGTGTTTTTAGCGCTGTATTGATTTGGATGGTTCATAGTAATTAATTGCTTTGTTCTCATGATTAGCTGAATAAAAAGTACTAAAAAACAGCTTAGCTTGATAATAAATACAAAATAAGAAAAATGGAGAAATAATAACTATTTAAACCAAAATGAAATGATATAAACAATAAACTTATGCAGAGAGAAAGCTCAAGCAACTCAGCTTTTGCAAGCAGATTAAATAGTACCAGCATCAAAAGGCGAATGATAAACAGGGCAGAGTTTGCTCAAATCCATGGCATGTTGATTGAAAAGAAAGTGAAAAATTCCAGGGTGTCANATCTCTGCTCATATTTCTTATTTTTGTTTGCATTTTCCTTCGCACTATCAATCTCAAAGCTGTTCTTAGCCAGTTTTGTACTAGAATTGTTAGGTTTCATCAAATTTTCCTTTTTTCCGTTTCCTTTTTCATCGCCACTGTCAAAATCAGCGTGCCCTTTTCTTCCTCTAGCCAAGGAATCTCCATCTGAATCAGAATCTGCATCATTCCTTTTTTCCTTCTTGCTAGATTTGGGGTACCCTTGCTTTTCAGTTCCTATCTTCTCTTTGCCATCATCTCCATCTTTAAAATGGCTTTCTGGATCAGAAAGTCTAGAATCAATCTCAGAATCATGAGTACTATTGTTACCATGTTTCTTGTTCTCCTTCTTGTCCTCCCCAATTTTCAAGGCTGCTCTCATAGTTTCCATCTGTTTCTCTTTACGTGCAGCAATTTGATGCGTCTGTGTCTCTGAAAACCTGTAAAAGCAGACAAATAAACGATCAAATAATGAATGAACGGATATGAAGCATCTTTACTCCGATATTCTCAAGCGTCACAACTTTGGAAGAGCTTCCAAGTCAACCGATCTCATGCTTCATCTAATAAAAATCCTCTCCAATAACCCTTGACAGTCAGCTGGTGAAGCTACTAATCACATCCATAATCTTATTTTGATCTTCTGGGATTGAATCTACCAAGTTCAATGTAGTTTATAAAGAAATGTTACTTCAATTCTATCCAACAAAAACAAGAGCAGCAGTTGGCATTGAAATAACGGCATGGTGCTCATGAAAACTAACAGAGAAGTGAGAAGATTTTGTCACGGATGTGAGAGGAGATCAAAATTTCAACATGTATTTACAAGATCGAAAAGAGTAATTGCATAGGCCTAGGAAGCAGGAAAACAAGCATAACAATATCAGACTCAAAATTTAATCATCCATTGCATGGAAGCATAAATTATTTTAAGATTTCATAAATCTTATATCCAGATTGAGTAAGAGCTTGCTTAGAATCAATTTTGTTTGTTTTTCTTTGTTTTTAAAAACACATTTTAATATAATTTTATTTTTGTCTAAAAACAAAAGTGAGTCTCAAACGGCGCCTATATCTTAATGGACGTTGGGATCACTTTCATTTTTTTTCTCTTTTGTATTTTTTATTTTTATTTTGTTTTGCTTATGTTTTGTTTTAAAATAAAATATGTTAGGCATATTTGATAAAGGATATTTGATTAAGATATGACTGCTTTTAAAAATACTCAGAACATCTAAAAATTATTTTGAGTGTTTTCAAAAACATGTAAATTTATTTTTATAAATAAAAAAATTAAAACATGTAAAAAACACATTAAACAAACATGTTATGCAAATTCGGAAGGAATTAATGCAAATCCGGGAGAAATTGATGCAAATCCAGATAGAATTAATGCAAATCCGGGAGAAATTAATGCAAATCAAGAAGGGTGATAACTTAATTCCATAATCCATGCAATCACAAAGGAGTTTTGGAAATTAATTACTTAGATTTCATGCTTAATTATGTTATGTTTATTGCTTTATTAATTTGAATTCTTAAGTATTGCTTTCCCAGTTAGACGGTAAAATAATGTTTATTGCTCTCGTAATTTAATTTTCTGGTTATTGCTTTCCCAGTTGGGATGGGAAAATAGTAATGTAATTGACTATTTAATGGAGTATTCTTTCAATTAACGTTGGTGAGTCTTCCAATATTGTAGAGTGATTTTGCATTAATTATCTCTTGAGATCAATGAGATAATAACCTTGAGAGAACGACATCAATTTGGTATCAGAGCGGGTTCCTTCACTATGAAATCTTCATCTCATGCCTGTAACCCGTAGTGGTAGTTCATACACCATGGGTCCATGGCAAACAACTCGAATCCAAACAACCAAAACCCCATCAACAAAAACACAGACCAACCCAGCTACAACATCAAATCAACCAACTCGCCACACTTTCAGAGCAAATCAATCAATGACTTGATGTTTGCATGAGCGTTATGCGCAACGGGAGTATGACCCTATTAGTCGACGAGGGCGTTGAGCTGCTCATGGGGGGAAGAAGGGACGAAAGTGACAGAGATGCGGAGGAAGCAGGGAACGATGAAGGATGTCAAGAGCTTGACAACCATGACTCGCGAGTCCGACGTCATGGGCGGAACTTCCGCCAAGGACACATCGAACATCGAACATGGTCCAGATTATCAACCTCTGAATGAACTCACCAAGAGAATGAAGATAGATGTGTCGGATTTTTACGAGAAGTTAGAACCCAATGTGTTCAATGACTGGTTAACAGCAATCGAGGATTATTTTGATTGGTTCGTTGTTTCGGAGGATCGAAGGGTTCGATACGTCCGGATGAAATTGAAGGGGCATGCACAAGCATGGTGAGGAAGTGTTGAAGAACAGTTACAACGTACTCAACGTCCAGCAATCTCCAATTGGGAAGAGATGAAGGAGAGGCTAAAGGAAAAGTATTTGCCCATTGATTATGAGCATGCCCATTGATTATGAGCAAATGGTGTTTGAGGAAATATTACAGCTCGAGCAGGGGTGGTCGATGAGTGTAGATCAATTCACGGACCATTTTCATGAGTTAATTGTGACGGACCCAGTGTTATAAGTGTATAGGCTTTGGACACTATGTTGTCGTGTGTCCGACAAAAGATAAGAAATTAGCATTTATCTACGAGAATGAATTATTGAGGGTGGAAGTGGGTGAAGACAGAGGAAGAGTAATCCAACGAAGATAATCACAGTGAAGAAGAGCATTTGAGTGCGTCGAAGCTACCTAGTTGTGTAATCAAGAGAGTATTGATGGAATCAAAAACAGAACTTCAGGCTAATCCCGAGTGGCTGCGCACCAATATTTTTCATACACGACTGGAGTATACGGTCGGGTGTTGAATGTAATTATTGACAATGAGAGTACTATGAATGTGATTTTTGAAACTGTTGTAGAACGACTGGAATTAAAGAGAGAAAAGCACCCCTCTCCCTATCGGAATAGTTGGGTTAATGAAACTAATTTCATCCTAGTGAAGCGATGTTGTGTGATTAAATTTTCGTTGGGAAAAACATATGTGGATGAAGCATGGTGCGATGTAACTCCTATGACTGTTTGCCACTTGTTATTGGGACGACCCTGGCTCTATGACCGGAAAGTTATTTATGATGGGTATGCTAACACTTATTCCTTTGATTTAAAAAGTTTCTTTTGGATCCTTTACAGGTTACGAAATTTGAGGCAACGAAGGAAAGTTGCTCAATTTTGACGATGCGTCAATTCACTCGCGTTATGCATGAGGACAATCTGGCGCTTATGATAGTCACACGTGAGGCAGCGCAAGGAGACGATAATGTTCCACTGGAGCTCTCGGCATAGCTGGAAGGATTCCAAGATATCATGCCTGATGAAATGTCGAATCAACTCCATCCCCTGCGAGGAGTCCAACATTCTATTAACTTGATCTCTGGCTCAACTTTGCTTAATGTCCCGCACTACCGGATGAGTCCCACAGAAAACGAAGAGCTTAGCCGACAAATTCAGCACTTACTAGACAAAGGATTTATTCGAGAGAGCCTTAGCCCCTGTGTTGTTCCAGTTTTGTTGGCGCTGAAGAAGGACGGTAGTTGAAAGATGTGTGTAGATAACTATGCAATCAATAAAATAACCGTGAAAAACCGGTTTCCCATCTCACGCCTCGACGATATGTTGGAAGTGGCTCTTCTATTTTCACTAAGTTAGATCTCCAGAGTGGTTATCACCAAATTCGTATACTATGGGGGGATGAATGGAAGACGACCTTGAAGTCAAAGGATGGGTTCTTTGAATGGTTAGTTATGTCTTTCAGATTAACAAATGCACCCAACACTTTCATGTGTGTCATGACGCAAATTCTCAAACCATTTTTGGGTAAATTCGTTGTAGTGTACATTGATGATATATTAATTTTCAGTCGAAGTGTGCAGGATCATTTGAGTCACATTGAACAGGAAATGAATGTCTTGAGAGCTGAACAAATCTTTATTAATAAGAAGTGTTTGTTTATGAAGACAAGTGTCAAGTTCCTCGATTTTATCATCTCAAACTAGGGAGTTAAGGTCGATCCCTGACCGACAACTTTATATATGCTTAAAAATATAAGTTAAATATGGACGTAATAAAAATTCAATAATTGTAAAGTCACACTTATCAACACAAGTATACGTATCGCTCAAGTAATATAGGAATCTAATGGAATCCTAGATATCGATCCCACAGGGAGTGGTTTAGAATTGCGAACTAAAATTTTAGAAAAACAATACTTTAAGCACAACAACGAAGTTCAATTTATTTATCTGTCACTAATAGGCAATTGAAATAAATATGTAATTTTAATAACTATTAAATAACTAAGCTTATGAGTCACTAATAGGCAATTGAAATAAATATGTAATTTTAATAACTCTTAAATAACTAATTATACCTATCACTAATAAGCAATTGAAATAAATATGTAATTTTAATAACTCTTAAATAACTAATTATACTACGATGATTTAAATGTGATATTCAATATATAAGAAAACATCATTCTTCTTGTCAAGAAATTATAGTGAATGGATAAAGTGAATTAGTTCAAATTATATTGTGTCAAATAGTTTCTCCCTGTCAAGAAATTATAGTGAATGGATAAAGTGAATTGGTTCAAATTATATTGTGCCAAATAGGCACCTATTCTTTACCCTTTGGTCCTGACATAAAGAACATTGACTAATCCTACGCTTGTTTACTGTTTATTCTTTACCTTTTGGTCCAGGCATAAAGAACATTGGCTAATCCTATACTTGTTTACTGAATCTGCGGCTAAGCTGGGAGGATACCGGCTCTCACTTCAGAACTCTCACGTTCCCCTCACCTGATGGCTAACATCTACACTTCAGCACCCAAACGATAGGACCGAATTGTGGATTTTTGTATGTCACTCTAAAATCTTTAATTCTACGCCCAATAATATTATTTCCCTATTTATTTGCACCCAACTTCCAAGGGCTTTGACCTTTTAATCTTGGATGTAATCTTCACTTTAGTTGTAAAACTCAACATATTTTAACAAATCAATTCAATCACCAAGTTTACGCCTGATAATTTTATTTCCCTATTTATTTGCACCCAACTTTCAAGGACTTTGACCTCCCCACCCGATAATAATATTTCCCTATTTATTTGCACCCAACTTCCAAGGGCTTTGACCTCCCTGAATCTGATAATATTATTTCCCTATTTATTTGCACCCAACCCTTAGAATGTAACCTTTCACTTTAGTTGTAAAACTCAACATATTTTAACAAATCAATTGGTCAGATTGAGTAATCTTCATTTTAGTTGTAAAATTCAACATATTTTAACAAATCAATTGGCCAGATTGAAAGTAAATTAAGATCAAAGAGAAAAGATCATCACAATTTCTTAAACATTTTCATGACTTCACCAATTCAAATCACCATTTCACGAATCTCGAGACAAAGAGAAAGATAGAGAAAACTATTCAGAACTAATGAGGAAAGCACAACANTATCTCATGAGAAAAACACAACAAAACTCGAAATTCATATATAAAATCAAAGTCATACAAATTACAACAAGTAAATAACTTATCTTTAATTTCTCCCCAAGAACACTCCTCGAAGTTCCTCTGAAAATAAGTAAATACCACTTATCTCTAATTCCTCCACAAGCAAACTCCTCGAAGTTCCTCTGAAACTTCCTTTCTTTACAGCACATAGAATTCCTCTTCGAAATAGCAAGGAGGAAGAAATCTCTCACTTTTTCTCCACTCTTACTATCTCTCGAAGAATTTCTCACAATTTAGACTCTCACACTTGTTTCACACTTCAATTTTGAGTTTTCCCCCTTTCTAACCTCTCTAATTTTCGGCCAAAATAGTCTTTTAAAGTTGTGGATGAGCTTCCCCAAGAGTTGTCTAAGCATCTCTTCAAAATTTGGCCTTATCCAAAGCTTGAGTAGGCATAACCGTCGAGCTCGCCGTCCGCGGACTTCTGAAGAATTGTCCTATAGCCTCGGGAAAAACTTGTCGTCGGCGGTAGTGAGGGCGCTGTCGGCGGTAGTGAGGGCGCTGTCGGCGGCCTAGTTCAAATCTCCATATTTTGGTTTTTTTCGCTCCAAATTCGCTCATTTTTGCATATTTTTGCTCCATTGACCCTAATTCATCATTCTTATAACAAAACATCAAAAATATTTTTCTTTAAAGTGCAATATCATTAAAAACAATATAAAATAGATATGAAAATCTCAACATATTTTCCTCTGGTCAATCCCGCAAAGGTGCACGCTGTTCAGGCATGGTCAACACCCCATAATTTTTCTGAAGTCAGAAGCTTACACGGGTTGGCCACTTTCTAACGACAATTTATTGGTAATTTCAGCACTACAATGGCTCCAATCACTGAGTGTTTGAAAGGAAAAAAATTGTTTGGGGTGTCGCAGCAACAAAGGCAATCATCGAGATTAAGAAAAAAATGGGACAAGCACTAGAACTCAATTTGCCAAATTTCTCTAAAATTTTTAGGTATAGTGTGATGCTTCGCATGTGGGAATTGGAGGTGTTTTGAGTCAAGAAGGTCATCCAATTATCTTTTTCAGTGAAAAACTCAATGAGACTCGCAAATATTACTCAGTTTATCATATGAAATTTTATGTGTTAATTCAAACACTAAAGCACTGGCAACCTTATTTAGTCCATAAGGAATTTATTCTTAATACCGACCATGGCTCTTGAAACACTTAACTTCTCAAAGCAAAATGAATGCAAGACCAGCAATTTGAATTTCTTATTAAGCATAAGTCAGGGGCCGAGAATAAGGTGGTTGACGCCTTGAGCAGGAGGTCTCCTTTGTTACATTTATCTACCATTAAAATTGCAGAATTCGACCGTCTCAAAACAGGGTATGCTGATGCCGAAGATTTCGGCAAGGTATGGAATGATCTCAAGCATAAACGACCATCTGGTAATGATTACATGTTGCATGAGGAATTCTTATTCTTCAAGTCACGCCTCTGCGTTCTGCGTGGATCATTTTGGGAGTTTATAATTTCTGAACTCCATGGGGGGGGGGGGAGTTTAGCGGGGCATTTCAGGTAAGATAAAACCTATGCTATTGTGGCTGATCGTTTCTATCGGTCTCGACTGAGGAGGGATATGAATACTATGGTTGGTCGGTGCCGAATTTGCCAACTCAATAAAGGGACCAAGCACTAGTTTAGACTTTATACACCCCTTCCCATTCCGGACAAACCGTGGCAGCACATAAGTATGGACTTTGTTCTTGTGTTGCCAAAGACTGTTCGACAACACGACTCAATTATGGTGGTGGTAGATCACTTCTCCAAGATGTCTCATTTTAATCAATGTCACAAAACAATTTATGCATCCAAAGTTGCGGCAATATTCATGAAGAAGATTGTATGTTTGCATGGTGTCCCAACCTCCATTGTGTCTGATAGAGATGACATTGTAAGTTATTTTTGGAAGACTGTGGGCAAAAATGGGAACAAAGTTGAAGTTCTCAAGTGCATTTCATCCCCAAACTGATGGCCAAACCGAAGTAACCAACAGGATTTTGGGGAACTTACTATGTTGTCTTGTTGCAGATCACGTTACCAGCTGGGATATGGTATTTCCTCATGCAAAGTTTATCTTTAATAACTCTGTTAATAGATCAACAGGTTGTGCCCCATTTGAAGTGGTTTACGGGTTTCGATCGCACACTCCACTGGACATCAACGCATTGCCATTGCCACCCAAGCCAAGCGAGGTTGCATTGGAATTTTCTAATTATATGTGAAATGTTCACGAAGACTACAAGTAGCGCCTTACGTTCCACACAACTTCTTATGCAGCTTCAGCAAACTCAAAAAGTAAGGATCGACAATTTAACGAATGTGATATGGCTCTTGTTCTCTTAAGGCCGGAGTGCTCCTCCGAGGAGTTTTACCAAGCTTCATGAGAGCCGAGCAGACCCCTTTAAAGTTGCCAAGAAAATGGGAACTAAAGCCTATGTTGTTGAGTTAACCTCTGACTTTGGCATCAACCCTGTGTTTAACATCGAAGACCTTACTTCATTCAAGGTCGATGTTCATGACTTTTCTGCACTATCAGCTCCAAACGTAACACTAATTATGTGAATACCCGAAAACACAGTACCACGAGATGAGATTGCTACCATTTGTGACCATCAATTTGTTTTGACGCGTCGAAGAGGATATTACAAGTACTTAGTCCAGTGGAAGAATCGTCCAAATTCAGACTCTGTTTGGTTGCAAGCTTCAGAGCTCCAACGTTTAAACCCACATCTTTTTGTTGCTTACCTTCAACAAAACTTGTCCGAGTCAAGTTCTTCAGGACAGTCGGCAATTGATGCAAATCCGGAAGGAATTGATGCAAAACAGGGAGAAATTGATGCAAATACGAAAGGAATTAATGCAAATCCGAGAGAAATTAATGCAAATCGGGAAAGGTGATAACTTAATTCCATAATCCATGCAATCACAAAGGAATTTTGGAAATTAATAACTTACATTTCATGCTTAATTATGTTATGTTTATTATGTTTATTGTTTTCTTAATTTGAATTCCTAATTATTGCTTCGCCAATTGGATGGGAAAATAATGTTTATTAGTTTCGTAATTTAATTTCCTAATTATTGTTCTCCCAATTGGGATGGGAAGATAATAGTGCAATTGACTATTTAATGGAGTAATGAAAAAAATGAGGTAGTTTTTCTTTGGTTGTCAATTCAACTTTCTTTCAATTATCGTTGGTGAGTCTTCCGACACTGTCGAGTGATTCTACATTAGCCATCTCTTGAGATCAATGAGATATTAGCCTTGAGGGAACGACTTCAACATGTTTTTAAAAACAAAAGAAAAATAAAAAATAGAATTGATCCCAAACAAGCCATAAGAGAATGTTTGGTTGCAAGATTTAATCAAATTTTGGCCCTAAACTTTCCAAACATTGTTTTTTCTTTTTAGTCATTATATCTTGTATTCCTTAAAATCATATTTTCCCTCAGTCATGTGCTAAATCCACGGNTAATTTTTTAGTAAATAAGTAATGAATTAAAATAATTTCAAAATTTTAGATTATTTATCAAAATTTTAAATAATTATTAATTTATATTATTCGTTAATAATTAATTAATATGAAATTATTATTTAGCAATGATTATTAAAAGCTTACTAATAATTATTTTATATAATAATTATTAATTAATGTAAATGTTTTTCTTATGTATTTTGAGATATTTATTTGTGTTTTTTTACATAGCATTTATTTTTTTATATTTATTCTCATTTATTTTATTAAATGCTTCTAACATTGTCATAATTTATAGAAATTCAATCATTAAAATGCAAGTATTTTTTAGAATTTAGTAACTTTAAAATTTGATCAATTCGAATTTATAAAAATTATTAAATTTTATTGAAATTAAATTGTACTTTCAACCAAAAGTTTCGCTTCGAATGTGAGACTGGTACAAAGATAATGCAACGTTGAAAGTTTGATGCGGGATCAGCCGTCCGCTTAGGAAAGTGGGGTCACGATGGATTCAACGGCTTAGGAGTTAGGATGTCCGCTCCTTTGTCTATTAGCAAAAGCACTCGAAGATGAATTACATTTATGTTTTAATTTTCAAGTATTTATATTTAATGTTTATATTTTAGGAAGATTTACAAAACACCACTCGATTACTATGTGTTTACATATCTAACTTAAACTTTGATTTTTACATTTTTTTCATTTAATCATGCGTAAAATTATGTAATTTATTTTAAAATTTTAAAATAATGAAATTATTTATGTGATATTAATAATTTGATAGGTAGAAATATTAAAAATAAATTTTAGGTGATTAACAATGCGGCATCCACGTGAACAAAATAATATATAACTTCTTTTAGTAGGAAGTCATAGAATTTGTGATCCACGTCAATTGTAATTGGTCACGTAGGCTGTAATTGTGAGTTGTGAAAATTGTGAGTCACGTAGGTCATATTTGGTCATATTTGGTCACATTAGTCGTAATTGTGAGCTACAATAATGTCTGTATGGCGCAGATGAGGGAGTTGAGAGTTGTGATGTGAGCCACGTAGGTCTTGGTCACTAGACCATAGTGACGAGTCATGGTAGTGTCAGTTGATCGCAAGATCGTAGTATGAATTTACAGTTACGGTGATTTATGTAGGTTGTGGGGCATGGTGGCGAGTTGTAAGTGAAGAACTTAAGAAGTTCAGAGAAAGTCATAATATTCTAATTACAAAAATTGTATGTAGTTATTGTGCAGTGTTATACCGTACTTGGGGTGCGCCATTGCACGACTTCAAGCTGCATTATTGCACCAGCTTTGGGGTGTGTCGTTCCATTAACTTTAAAGTATATCAATGCGTTGTTGCACCATATTTGGGGTGTGTTGTTACGCTGTCTTTGGGTGCATCATAATACCACCCTCGAGGCGATGCACAACTCCATCAAGTGCTTCATAAGTCTGCAACGTGCGTTGGGATTATGAGGCCACGTTATGATTATGCAAGGTGTTCAATTACGACAAGCAGTGGTGCCAATGGTGGTCAACAACCCGAGGAGTAGTGGTCGTTAATGGTCGGCAACTGTAGGAGCAAGCGACATTCACTTGATCTTTAGTGTATGACACTGTTCATTAATGCCTCTTCCAATCTTTTGCCTTTCTCAAGTTCAAGATCTCACCCCTTGTATTCATCAAATGGATAGGGCTCTACCTATAGAGTCTATGAGAGGCCTCCAAGCAAAAAATTTAATAGTTTGGACTACGATATTGAACAGTCTGAAGAGTTTCTCTTGATAGGACAACTGTTTCTAGATATTTGTGTGTCTTACGGATGTGATGAATTGAGTGATATTGAGTTCGTTGGATTCATCCTGTCATGAAATTCAAGTATTAGACTATAAGCTTGTTAGATCTTACAAAAATGGTTTAACGACTCAATATAGGCTTGATTTAACTTTGATTGGACTAATTTTTGTGGCATTGTGTTTGTTTCATCCAACATGTCAATTTCATTGTGAATTTGCTGAAATTAGATGTATTAATGATTTTTAGTTAATTTTCTATCACAAACCAACTCGATTTATCCTGTAATATTGAGGTGGGTAATTTCGTGTCAAGGTCATGACCAATAAATTTTTACCCAAGATCTATTTAGAAGGAATCTACTATTTTTTCTTCAAGTTTCACATACAGAGCCACTAATATCATCAAATTTTGTAAAATGAATATACCCAAGATTCATTCATATCATATATATTTACAACAAAGTGAATAAATACAACAATCATGGTTTAATCTCTCTATCATAAAAAAAATGAAATATCATCATGACTGTCAAATAAAGATCTACTATATTGACATATCTAAAACGAGGCTCTCACAAGTAATGCAAAAGTCTCTAGTCTGCCTAAGTCTTACCCTTCCCTAAAATAGCACATGTGTGTAAAGCAGGGGTGAGCAACCACAGCTCAGTAAACCACTCAAAATCTACAGTAGCTTTCAATATAAGAAAAAAATAAACATGTTTTCGTTGTAAATAAATAAAACATACAAAAATATAACGTATAATATCTATCATAGTGGCAATACAAAAATTATAAATGTTGTTGCCATATGTCACATAACATATAACCGCCGCCCAATCACAACCATGTGCAACTTCTCAATTTTTATCATTGTGTATATTTATGATACAAAGACATTTAAATTATAACAATTTTGATATATAAAATTTTGCAAGGTGATATTGAGAGTGGTATATCCAAACAAAGACAAAGTAATAATATAATTACGGAGGCAATAAATCAACACATATCGAAAAATAAAGTCTGTAAAACCGAATGTCCAGAATATTATTTAAAGTATTTCTATCAGGTTTGATACACGTGTCAAAATATATAAAATATTATACAACACAAAATACCAATCAAAAAATAAATATTTTTATGTCGTTATGTCCAACACAATCTAATCTAATCTAATCTACAACATATAAAAAGTTATGCGATGAAATACTTGTAAATCTTTGTATATCTGAGTTTGTACAAAATTTTGACAAATAAGATTTCAAGACTTTATAAAAAATCAGCAAAATTGAAATCTAAAGTAGGTTAACAATAGCCTACCTAGTGCTGGACAATTTCCTCAACTGGTTTGATGGACAATGTTGGATCTACCTCTTCCAAATCTAACTTTCTCTCACAAAAATCCTCCCATTCCACACCCCCTGAATTTTCATTGTTCTCGGAACTGAAAATTACATGAAAAGAATTCCTTATGTGGAACTAGATATTTATGAAGCTTTTTTTTAAGAAAAAAGTATATAAAAGTAATTTTAGAATATGTTATATTATTAAATATAAACTATATATAAATCTATTCGCATCTTGAAATATACAACTTATAAAATTATATAAAAATAGTCAATAACTAGAAAAATATGTTTAGAACACAGTCTTGAAAACAATTTAAAAATTAGACACCAGACGGTTCCAAAAAACCCCCTTGTTTAAGGATATACCAAATTTTTGAGGAAGACAATTCAACGAGAAACATTTCTTTCTCTTATTTATGATGCCTATAAAAATAAGTTAAAATATGTTTAATGTATAATCATGTTTGCTCTACAATCTGATAAAGTATTTTAATAAATCAGACATGAAACAAAATTACTAAAATAGACAACTAAATTAAATAACAAAAACTTCAATAACAAAAAATAAACATGGAAGTCTTACTGGATCACGAAATCAAATCTCAACAAATATACTGGTATACTGCAGTGACAGTCGTTACATTCTCTCCTCCAAAAAAATGTCGTCCTCAACATTCAAAATACTTAACTATTAAACAAATATATAAAATTGTCTCTTATAAGCCTCTTTTTCCTAAGTTGCTTCCCTTTTTGATCGGTGCTTCCACCGAACTTTAATCATAGGGATCTATTTGCTCCATAATTGTCTCATATCAGAGGCTAAAATACTCTCAGGTTCCTCTCTGTGGGTCAAGTTATGTTATATCTCAATCTCATCTTCATGAACTTTGTGTTCAAACTCAATTTTCATTTTCTTAAAACTGATGCATGAAACACATCATGCACGTCTAACGTATGATCATGTAGTAATAATTGATAAGCAAAATTACCAACCTTACCAATCACCTCAAAAGAGCCAAGAAATCTAACTCATCTTTACTACTCTACCAATCTACTTATCAATTTCATGGGACTGACCTTCAAAAATACAAAATCTCTCACCTAAAATTCGACATTTCAATGCTTTGAGTTATAATATTTCCTATGCCTATCTTGTGTTGTTATCAATCCATCTCGTATTAGTATGAACTTTTCAGTGGCATCATCTACTAACTCAGAACCCATCAATCTTCTTTCACACACCTCTATCTAAGATAAAGATGTCATGCATTTTCTACCATATAATGCCTTCTAATTGACTTTAATCTATTATTATAGGCAAATTCAATCAAAGGAATATGATTCTCCCAGCTCCGTCCAAAATCAAACGATCGGTAAAATCTGTCGATAAGAACTCCTTATACAAAAATCGAGAGTTGACAACCAAACTAGGTCAATCAATCGGTAAAGTCCAGTCAACTGAGTCAATCTTGTCGGCCCAAAGTTAATCAAACTCAACTGACTGGTACACTGGCTAAGCCTAGCCGATCTCATCAAGTCGAAATCATACTAGCCCGTCGACCGAGTCACAGAGCAGCTGAGCAATACACTCATATATGTCAAATATACAAAATATTATATACAATTCTCATTAAATTTGAAGACATAAATGTAATATCAATACATTGTATCATCTCCCATATAAATAGATAGTTCATTTTATGAGAAATGGTTAATAAATGACATTTTACTTTTCATTACTATTCACTTATCTCTTCTTTGTGTCTCTCTCTCTCTGTTCTCTTACTTTTTTTTCCTTGGAGTGTGATTCAAGAATAAATTTGGGTTCAATACTTCACCATGGTTTCAATTAATTTAGATGATAACAATTTTAAAAGCTATGGTCAAAATCTCAAAAGATAAAAGCTCAAAATATGCTAATCCAATTTGGACTACTATGATATTATATAAAATTAAATCAATTAAAAATAAAATAAATGTTTAATTAATTAAATTTTGTTACTTTAAAATATAGCTCACATTAATTCTGATATGAAATTTAATAATCGCGAAGCCCATATGCTACACTACCTAACCATCTGAGATTTTCCTTAATACTGTCATCGGAATCCTCCGTCGTCACCCCGAAGACAAAGTCCAAATTGACGGCAAAGAATCAGCTCATGAAACCAAAGAGCGAGCAAATCTGAAATGCTCCAACATGTAAGCCCTAGTTGCCATGGAGCCGAAGCATAATCCTCGCCAGCATCATTGTCTTCGCCAACATGCTTCAATCCCCCATGAAAAAGAAATTTTTTATTCCATTCCTTCTTCTTTCTGAAGATTCTCCAATGCCGGTCTCTCAAAACCCTAACCTTAGAAATACGCTCCTCTCCCTCTTGTAGCCCTCAGGAGAAGCGATGCGCGGAATCGAGCTATGGTTCCGCGATTCCTTACCCGTTCGATTCCAGGTTGTTGGAGAGGATNAGGCAGAGTTTGCTCAAATGCATGGCATGTTGATTGAAGAGAAAGTGAAAAATTCCAGGGTGTCAAGCTAGAGATAATTCTGATTTGATCAGCAAGCAAAAAAAGGAAAAATGCGACATTGAAGGAAAACAGATTTCTTAATAATTTACAATACTACTGGTTCACCTGCAGCACAAATAATGAGCAATAGATATATCAATTTGTCTTGGATAAACAGAACTATAAATTCATATGCGTCAAACTATCAGATGGTCATAAAACAGGATGAAGATAAAAGAAAAATCAGAATTCCGCTTCTCACACAAAGATAGCAAATGAATAACGCTTCTCACACAAAGATGGAAATAAAGCTGCTTGCAGCAGAAGGGTTTGTCACAATCATTCAGCATCACAAGCATAAAGTGCAGAACTCACGTCACCCCGCATTGCTGCCAATCACAAAAGAAAAGAAAGAAGCCATTGTCGGGTATTAGCGCCGCCTGTGATGACCTTTATTGTCACCATACCCACGCTCGTCCCTATCTCTTCTCAAATATTTCTCAGACTCGTCATATTTTCTCCTCTTATAATCACCATCACTTTGACGACCTTCATGATGATGACTCCTGACACGTTCTTTTGAGCCTTGTTTTTCCCTGTAGCCTCCTTGACGGCTTTCATAATTGGGATCATCTTCAAAACGGCTTTTGCTGCCATGAAAGTCTTCATTTGAGAGGTCCTTAGGAATCTGCTTATCCTCATACCTTGTCCGCTTCCTTTCATCATATTTATCTCCAAGGGAGAAACCTTCTGAAACCTTCCTGTTCTCTGGCCCTTTTCTATTTTCGTCTTCTTCTTCCATGCGAGTTATACCCTCATGTATGTCTTTGTTAATTTCCGATTTTGAAAAATGCTTGTCTGAGTGCTTTTGCCTCTTACCATCTTCATAATCATGCTTAGTATGCATGTATTTACTGCTGTCACGTCTATCTTCAGCAATGAGTTCTCTTGAAGAAGATAGTTTGTCCCCAAATCTCTCACCATCCGCGACATATTTTATTCTATCAAGTTTCTCTTCAGCAGAACCCATGCGAGCATCACCAGCCCTCCGACTATCATCATACCTTTTTCTATCTCTTTCTGTTCTCCTCACATCAGGATTTACTACTGATAAATCAGCAAACTTACCATCAGCAAAGTCTTGTTCCTTTCCTGGTCGAGCTTTTACTCCATCAAAGTCGCCCTTCGAGCTCAAGCCTTTTTTAGCAGTAGATGTGGATTCAACTTTCTTATCACCTTTATCATCTATTCTTCTTAGTTCCTTAGCCCGTGCTCCTCTTTGGTCATTCTTCTCTTCACTATAGCCACTGCTTTCATCAGAAGAGGAACTGCTATAATCTGAGCTGTAGCTATCGCTTGCATCTCTATTGGAATGCAACTTCTTTCGAGCGCTGTGGTGTCCCGCACTCTTTTTGGTCTCCTTTTTCCTGCCAGCATAAGAGTCGCTGCTTTCGTCATCAGTTTCAAGCCTTCTCTTCTTTTTCTTGCTATCCTGACTAGATTTCTTGTGCTCTGAATGCCTCTTGTTGCTATCAGAGTCAGAGCTCTCTTCATCAGAATCATATCGCCTCTTCTTCTCCCCAATTGCATAGTTCTTAGGGTCAAACCTGCTGTTTCTATCATGTTTAGTGTCTTTAGTGAAGTTTTTCTTTCTATCATCACCATCAGAATAATCATTCATGTGCTTGTGGGTAGGCTTCCTGTATTTATCCAGTTTTGCCCTTCTAATACTTCTATGGTCATCGGTTTCACTCCTTGATTCATCTGAAAGGTCTCTTACATCTCTTTTTTCATGATGCTTCTTTTTAGTTGCTTTTTCATTTCCACCCTCAAAATCTGAGTATTTATTTGTCTGTCCAGTCGCAAACTCGTTATTTTTCAAGGAAATCTCTTTTCCGCCTCTTCTTTTTTTATCATCACCATCCGAATCACCCTGCTCCGGTTCAAGCCTTCGATCTTTGTTCAAAAGCCTCTCTTTTCTTTCTCTAGCCAAAGGAACTTTATCTGAATCAGAATCTGTATCATATCTTCTCTTCTTTTTGTGCACTGGATGCTTCCCATAACTATCAGAGTCAGAGTCATGTCGCTTCTTCTTCTTCTCTTCAACTTTAAGCTTCAATTCGGCAATCTTGCTATCTTTATCGTGCACCGGACGCTTACCATAAATATCAGAGTCAGACCTTTCTTCATCAGAGTCGTGCCGCTTCTTTTTATTCTCTTCAACTTTAAGCTTCATTTCGGCAATCTTGCCATCTTTATCATGCCTAGTATCTCTATTCACAATTTTCTTCCTACCATCACCGTCAGAATATTCATTCTTGTAGTTATCATGGGGTTTTGTGTATTTCTCTATTTTCTTCCTTCTAGTACTGCTCTCATCATCAGTTTCAGATCCAGATTCATCTGAAGATTTCCTTATAATTCTCTTCTCATATTTCTTATTTTTGCTTGCATTTTCCTTTGCACTATCAATCTCAAAGCTGTTCTTAGCCAGTTTTGTACTAGAATTGTTAGGTTTCATCAAATTTTCCTTTTTTCCGTTTCCTTTTTCATCGCCACTGTCAAAATCAGCGTGCCCTTTTCTTCCTCTAGCCAAGGAATCTCCATCTGAATCAGAATCTGCATCATTCCTTTTTTCATTCTTGCTAGATTTGGGGTACCCTTGCTTTTCAGTTCCTATCTTCTCTTTGCCATCATCTCCGTCTTTAAAATAGCTTTCTGGATCAGCAAGTCTAGAATCATTCTCAGAATCATGAGTACTATTGTTACCATGTTTCTTGTTCTCCTTCTTGTCCTCCCCAATTTTCAAGGCTGCTCTCATAGTTTCCATCTGTTTCTCTTTACGTGCAGCAATTTGATGCGTCTGTGTCTCTGAAAACCTGTAAAAGCAGACAAATAAACGATCAAATAATGAATGAACGGATATGAAACATCTTTGCTCCGATATTCTCAAGAGTCACGACTTTGGAAGAGCTTCCAAGTCAACCGATCTCATGCTTCATGTAATAAAAATCCTCTCCAATAACCCTTGACAGTCAGCTGGTGAGCTACTAATCACATCCATCAATCTTATTTTGATCTTCTGGGATTGAATCTACCAAGTTCAATGTAGTTTATAAAGAAATGTTACTTCAATTCTATCCTACAAAAACAAGAGCAGCAGTTGGCATTGAAATAACGGCATGCTGCTCATGAAAACTAACAGATAAGTGAGAAGATTTTGTCACTGATGTGAGAGGAGATCAAAATTTCAACATGTATTTACAAGATCGAAAAGAGCAATTGCATAGGCCTAGGGAGCAGGAAAACAAGCATAACAATATAAGACTCAAAATTTAATCATCCATTGCATGGAAGCATAAATTATTTTAAGATTTCATAAATCTTATATCCAGATTGAGTAAGAGCTTGCTTAGAATCAATTTTGTTTGTTTTCTTTGTTTTTAAAAACACATTTTAATATAATTTTATTTTTGTCTAAAAACAAAAGTGAGTCTCAAAAGGCACCTAAATCTTAATGGACGTTTGGGATCACTTTCATTTTTTTTTCTCTTCTGTATTTTTTCTTTTTTATTGTTTTGCTTATGTTTTGTTTTAAAACAAAATATGTTAGGCATATTTGATTAGGGATATTTGATTAAGATATGACTACTTTTAAAAATACTCAGAACATCTAAAAATTGTTTTGAGTATTTTCAAAAACATATAAATTTATTTTTACAAATAAAAAAAAATTAAAACATGTAAAAAACACATTAAACAAACATGTTATACAAATTCGGAAGGAATTAATGCAAATCCGGGAAAAATTGATGCAAATCCAGATAGAATCAATGCAAATCCGGGAGTAATTAATGCAAATCAGGAAGGGTGATAACTTAATTCCATAATCCATGCAATCACAAAGGAGTTTTGGAAATTAATTACTTAGATTTCGTGCTTAATTATGTTATGTTTATTGCTTTATTAATTTGAATTCTTAATTATTGTTTTCCCAGTTAGACGGGAAAATAATGTTTATTGCTCTCGTAATTTAATTTATTGGTTATTGCTTTCCCAGTTGGGATGGGAAAATAGTAATGTAATTTACTATTTAATGGAGTATTCTTTCAATTATCATTGGTGAGTCTTCCAACACTGTAGAGTGATTTTGCATCAGTCATCTCTTGAGATCAATGAGATAATAACCTTGAGGGAATGACATCAATTTGGTATCAGAGTGGGTTCCTTCACTATGAAATCTTCATCTCATGCCTGTAACCTGTAGTGGTAGTTCATACACCATGGGTCCATGGAAAACAACTCGAATCCAAACAACCAAAACCCCATCAACAAAAACACAGACCAACTCAGCTCCAACATCAAAGCAACCAACTCACCACACTTTCAGAGCAAATCAATCATCGACTTGATGTTTGCATGAGCATTATGCGCAACAGAAGTATGATCCTATTAGTCGACGAGGGCGTTGAGCTGCTCATGGGGGGAAGAAGGGATAAAAGTGACGGAGATGCGGAGGAAGCAGGGGAAGATGAAGGATATCAGAAGCTTGACAACCATGACTCGCGAGTCCGACGTCATGGGCGGAACTTCTGCCAAGGACACATCGAACATGGTCCAGATTATCAACCTCTGAATGAACTCACCAAGAGAATGAAGATAGATGTGTCAGATTTTTACGGGAAGTTAGAACCCAATGCGTTCAAGGACTGGTTAACAGCAATCGAGGATTTTTGATTGGTTTGTTGATTCGGAGGATCGAAGGGTTCGTTACGTTCGGATGAAATTGAAGGGGCATGCACGAGCATGGTGAGGAAGTGTTGAAGAATAGTTACAACGTACTCAACGTCCAGCAATCTCCAATTGGGAAGAGATGAAGGAGAGGCTAAAGGAAAAGTATTTGCCCATTGATTATGAGCAAATGATGTTTGAGGAAAAGTTACAGCTCAAGCAGGGGTGGTCGATGAGTGTAGATCAATTCACGGATCGTTTTCATGAGTTAATTGTGACGGACCTCAGTGTTATAAGTGTAAAGGCTTTGGACATTATGTTGTCGGTTGTTCGACAAGAGATAAGAAATTAGCATTTATCTCCGAGAATGAATTATTGGGGGTGGAAGTGGGTGAAGACACAGAGGAGCAATCCAACGAAGATAATCACAATGAAGAAGAGCATTTGAGTGCGTCAGAGTTACCTAACTGCGTAATCAAGAGAGTATTGATGGAATCAAAAAAAGAACTTCAGGCCAATCCCGAGTGGCACCAATATTTTTCATACACGACTGGAGCATACGGTCGGGCGTTGAACGTAATTACTGACAATGAGAGTGTTATGAACGTGATTTCTGAAACTGCTGTAGAACGACTGGAATTAAAGAGAGAAAAATACCCCTCTCCCTATCGGAATAGTTGGGTTAATGAAACTAATTTCATCCTAGTGAAGCGACGTTGTGTGATTAAATTTTCGTTGGGGAAAACATATGTGGATGAAGCATGGTGTGATGTAATTCCTATGACTGTTTGCCACTTGTTATTGGAATGACTCTGACTCTATGATCGGAAAATTATTTATGATGGGTATGCTAACAATTATTCCTTTGATTTTAAAGGTAAAAATATTGTTTTGGATCCTTTACAGGTTACGGGAATTTGAGGCAACGAAGGAAGCTTGCCCAGTTTTGATGATGCGCCAATTCACTCGCGTTATGCATGAGGACAATCTGGCTCTTATGATAGTCACACGTGAGGCAGCGCAAGGGGACGATAATGTTCCACTGGAGCTCTCGGCATAGCTGGAAAGATTCCAAGATATCATGCCAGATGAAAAGTTGAATCAACTCCCTCCCCTGCGAGGAGTCCAACATGCTATTGATTTGATCTCTGGCTCAACTTTGCTTAATGTCCCGCACTACCGGATGAGTCCCACAAAAAACGAAGAGCTTAGCCGACAAATTCAGCACTTACTAGACAAAGGGTTTATTCGAGAGAGCCTTAGCCCCTGTGATGTTTCAGTTTTGTTGGCGATGAAGAAGGACGGTAGTTGGAGGATGTGTGTAGATAGCCGTGCAATCAATAAAATAACTGTGAAATACCGGTTTCCCATCTTCTATTTTCACTAAGT
The DNA here is from genome assembly GCA_002079205.1 of Phalaenopsis hybrid cultivar. Lineage (NCBI taxonomy): Eukaryota > Viridiplantae > Streptophyta > Magnoliopsida > Asparagales > Orchidaceae > Phalaenopsis > Phalaenopsis hybrid cultivar. Next base: position 168,798 of record JXCR01149071.1, read on the forward strand.
TAGATCTCCGAAGTGGTTATCACCAAATTCGTATACTATCAGGGGATGAATGGAAGACGGCCTTGAAGTCAAAGGATGGGTTGTTTGAATGGTTAGTCATGGCTTTCAGATTAACAAATGCACCCAGCACTTTCATGCATGTCATGACGCAAATTCTCAAACACTTTTTGGGTAAATTCGTTGTAGTGTACCTTGATGATATATTAATTTTTAATTGAAGTGTGCAGGATCATTTGAGTCACATTGAATAGAAAATGAATGTCTTGAGAGCTGAAAAAATCTTTATTAATAAGGAGAAGTGTTTGTTTATGAAGACAAGTGTCAAGTTCCTCGATTTTATCATCTCAAATCAGGGAGTTAAGGCCGATCCCGCAAATGTGCACGCTGTTCAGGCATGGTCAACACCCAGAATTTTTCTGAAGTCAGAAGCTTACACGGGTTGGACACTTTCTAACGACAATTTATTGGCAATTTCAGTACTATAATGGCTCTAATCACTGAGTGTTTGAAAGAAAAAAATTGTTTGGGGTGCCGCGACAACAAAGGCAATCACTGAGATTAAGAAAAAAATGGGACAAGCACTAGAACTCAATTTGCCATATTTCTCTAAAATTTTTGAGGTATAGTGTGATGCTTCGCATGTGAGAATTGGAGGTGTTATAAGTCAAGAAAGTCATCCAATTATCCTTTTTCAGTGAAAAACTCAATGAGACTCGCAAACATTACTCAGTTTATCATATGAAATTTTATATGTTAATTCAAACACTAAAGCACTGGCAACCTTATTTAGTACATAAGAAATTTATTCTTTATACCGACCATGGCTCTTGAAACACTTAACTTCTCAAAGCAAAATGAATGCAAGACCAACAATTTGAATTTCTTATTAAGCATAAGTCAAGGGCCGAGAATAAGGTAGCTGACGCCTTGAGCAGAAGACCTCATTTGTTACATTTATCTACCATTAAAATTGCAGAATTCGACCGTCTCAAAACAGAGTGATGATGCTGAAGATTTCAGTAAGGTATGAAATGATCTCAAGCATAAACGGTCATCTGGTAATGATTACATGTTGCATGAGGAATTCTTATTCTTCAAGTCACGCATCTGCGTTCTGCGTGGGTCATTTTGGGAGTTTCTAATTTCCGAACTTCATGGTGGGGGTTTAGCGGGGCATTTCGGGTAAGATAAAACCTATTCTATTGCGGTTGATCGTTTCTATCGGCCTCGACTGAGGAGGGATGTAAATACTATGGTTGACCGGTGTTGAATTTGCCAACTCAATAAAGGGGCCAAGCACTAGTTTAGACTTTATACACCACTTCCCATTCCGGACAAACCGTGGCAGCACATAAGTATGGACTTTGTTCTTGGGTTGCCAAAGACTGTTCGACAATACGACTCAATTATGGTGGTGGTAGATCACTTCTCCAAGATGTCTCATTTTAATCAATGTCACAAAACAATTTATGCATCCAAAGTTGTGGCAATATTCATGAAAGAGATTGTCCGTTTGCATGGCGTCCCAACCTCCATTGTGTCTGATAGAGATGACATTGTAAGTTATTTTTGGAAACTGTGGGCAAAAATGGGAACAAAGTTGAAGTTCTCAAGTGCCTTTCATCCCCAAACTGATAGCCAAACTGAAGTGACCAACAGGAGTTTGGTGAACTTACTATACTTTCTTGTTGTAGACCACGTTTCCAGCTGAGATATGGTACTTCCTCATGCAAAGTTTGCCTTTAATAACTTTGTTAATAGTTGTGCCCCATTTGAAGTGGTTACGGGTTTCGACCGCACACTCCACTGGACATCAACGCATTGCCATTGCCACCCTGGCCAAGCGAGGTTGCATTGGAATTTTCTAATTATATGTGAAATGTTCACGAAGAATGCAAGCAGCGCCTTACGTTCCACACAAATTCTTATGCAGCTTCAACAAACTCAAAACGTAAGGATCGACAATTTAACGAAGGTGATATAGTTCTTGTTCGCTTAAGGCCGGAGCGTTCTCCTCTGGGGAGTTTTAACAAGTTTCATGAAAGTCGAGCAGGCCCCTTTAAAGTTACCAAGAAAATGGGAACTAAAGCCTATGTTGTTGAGTTAACCTCTGACTTTGGCATCAGCCCTGTGTTTAACATCGCAGACCTTACTTCATTCAAGGCCGAGGTCCATGACTTTCTGCACTATCAGCTCCAAATGTAACACTAATCATGTGAATACCAGAAAACACAGTACCACGAGATGAGATTGCTATCATTTGTGACCATCAATTTGTTTTGACACGTCGAGGAGGATATTACAAGTTCTTAGTCCAGTGGTAGAATCGTCCAAATTCGGACTCTGTTTGGTTGCAAGCTTCAGAGCTCCAACGTTTAAACCCACATCTTTTTGTAGCTTACTTTCAACAAAACTTGTCGGAGTCAAGTTCTTCAGGAGAGTCGGCAATTGATGCAAATCCGGGAGAAATTGATACAAATACGAAAGGAATTAATGCAAATCCGAGAGAAATTAATGCAAATCGGGAAGGGTGATAACTTAATTCCATAATCCATGCAATCACAAAGGAATTTTGGAAATTAATTACTTACATTTCATGCTTAATTATGTTATGTTTATTGCTTTCTTAATTTGAATTCCTAATTATTGCTTTGCCAATTGGATGGGAAAATAATGTTTATTACTTTCGTAATTTAATTTTCTAATTATTGTTCTCCCAGTTGGGATGGGAAGATAATAGTGCAATTGACTAGTTAATGGAGTAATGAAAAAATGAGGTAGTTTTTCTTTGGTTGTCAATTCAACTTTCTTTCAATTATCGTTGGTGAGTCTTCCGACACTATCGAGTGATTCTGCATTAGCCATCTCTTGAGATCAATGAGATATTGACCTTGAGGAAACGACTTCAACATGTTATTAAAAACAAAAAAAAAATCAAAAATAGAATTGATCCCAAACAAGCAATAAGAGAATGTTTGGTTGCAAGATTTAATCAAATTTTGGCCCTAAACTTTCCAAACATTTATTTTCTTTTTAGTTATTATATCTTGTATTCCTTAAAATCATATTTTCCCTTAGTCATGTGCTAAATCCACGGTTTTCAAAATTTTGGGATAACCAAGTTTTAGTAAATCATGAAGTGATTTATCTACAAACTTCTCCTTTAGTTCACTCACAACTTCTACAGCATAGTACTCCATCACTTTAACCCATCCCCAATTCATCCTAATTAGCTTTAATAATATCCAAAATTATTTCAAAACAATACTAATTAACAATAATGATTAATTGCTTGGTTTAATTAAAAGTCTATGCAATCTTCAAAGCAAATGAGTTGAATCCTAAAAATAACAACCAAGAAAATCTTAGAATTTAGCCAAACTTATTAGCTGCCATGCCAAACTGCTAGTAAAATTGAACAGCCAAGAGCCAAAATCTACACCGCATTCATATTTATAGGATATACTAAATTCTACTTAGCTAAACCATGTTTATAGTAAAAAGTTCTTTGATTTTTAATATCCTTAATCGGACTTAAATCCAGATAGCTGTTTAGATGCAACTAAAAAGATTTCATGAACCATTAATCCTACACCTTCAAATTCCTTAAATCTGCCGTATTTGCCAAATCCTGGAATGAAGAAAAGCTGAGAACATTGTTTGACTCCGCCTTCTTATCCACCACAAAAACAATAGAATCCAACAACCAAACCGCTAAAAACAACCAACGCATCGGGAATTTCAAGAATCTAATAACAGAAACCCTAAAAACATAAGTGAAATATCATCAAAACCTCTTGCTTAATGGAGGGCGGCCGGAATCCTTAGAACCAGATGAATTCAATTCCATCTCCAGCACCTTCTGCGCCTCCTCGATCTTCTCGGCGATCTCAGCATCGGTATAGCCCTGATCGGCTAGGGTGTCCTGAAGTACGAGAATACGAAGCTGGATCTGACGCTTCCGATCGTGCTCAAGAATATCTTTATTAGGCTTACGTACACCTCCGGCTCCCTCTGGATTTGCGGGTCCGGCGGCGGCGCTTGTGTCAACCCTAGCGGACTTGGGCTTAACAAAAAACTTGTTGCTCTGGATGTAACCATTGGTGCCGGAGCCTCTCGGTGTCTGTAGCCCTATTCCGTTGTACATGATTGAAGAAACGGAAGAGATCCAATTGGGGAAATCGCAGCGCGAAAGGAGGAAGAAAACCCTGCCCGAACAGGCTTACCTTCCTCAAAGGTTTCTGGGAGGAGCGGAGCGGAAGTATAAGAAAGATTGGAGTTTCGATGGTCTATGTAAGCGGCAATCCCGTCGTTGACTTACCAGGTAGCTCTAATGGCGACTGTATCGTGAAGGTTCGTTCACAAAGGCGATGGTTTTGTGCGAAATCGGGTGGGGGAGGGAGGTTTGGGCGAAACGGGATAGGATAGGTTTTCGGAAGAGGTGAATAAATTATTGATAAACTTATATTTAATATATTATTAAACTAACTATAAATAAAAAAAAATCTAAATGTAATTTTTTANAGCTTACCTTCCTCAAAGGTTTCTGGTAGGAGCGAGGCGGAAATATGAGAAAGATTGGAGTTTCGATGGTCTATGTAAGCAGCAATCCCGTCGTTGACTTACCAGGTAGCTCTAATGGCGACTGTATCCTGAAGTTCGTTCACAAAGGTGGTTTTGAGCGAAATCGCGTGGGGGAGGGAGATAAGTTTGTGCGAAACGGGGTGGGCTAGGGCTTTGGAAGCGGTGAATAAATTGTTGAAAATTTTATATTTAATATATTATTAAATTAATTATAAATAAAAAAATCTNGGCTTACCTTCCTCAAAGGTTTCTGGGAGGAGCGAAGCGGAAATATGAGAAAGATTGGAGTTTCGATGGTCTATGTAAGCGGCAATCCCGTCGTTGACTTACCAGGTAGCTCTAATGGCGACTGTATCCTGAAGTTCGTTCACAAAGGTGGTTTTGAGCGAAATAGCGTGGGGGAGGGAGATAAGTTTGTGCGAAACGGGGTGGGCTAGGGCTTCGGAAGCGGTGAATAAATTGTTGAAAATTTTATATTTAATATATTATTAAATTAATTATAAATAAAAAAATCTAAATGAATTTTTTTAGTAAATAAATAATGAATAAAAATAACTGTAAAATTTTAAATTAATTAATAAAATTTTAAATAATTCTTAATTTATATTATTCGTTAATAATTAATTAATATGAAATTATTATTTAGCAAATAATTATTAAAAGCTTACTAATTATTATTTTATATAATAATTATTAATTAATACAAATGTTTTTCTTATGTATTTGGAGATATTTATTTGTGTTTTTTTACAAAGCATTTATTTTTTTTTTATATTTATTCTCATTTATTTTTTTAAATGCTTCTAAAATTGTCATAATTTATTGAAATTCAATCATTAACATGCAAGTAATTTTTAGAATTTAGCAACTTTAAAATTTGATCAATTCGAATTTATAAAAATTATTAAATTTTATTGAAATTAAATTGTACTTTCAACCAAAACTTTCGCTTCGAATGTGAGACTGGTACAGAGATAATACAACGTTGAAAGTTTGATGCGGGATCAGCCGTCCGTTTAGGAAAGTGGGGTCACGATGGATTCAACGGCTTAGGAGTTGGGATGTCCGCTCCTTTATCTATTAGCAAAAGCACTTGAAGATGAATTACATTTATGTTTTAATTTTCAAGTATTTATATTTAATGTTTATATTATAGGAAGATTTACAAAACACCACTCAATTACTATGTGTTTACATTTCTAACTTAAACTTTGATTTTTATATTTTTTTCATTTATTTATGTTTAAAATTATGTATTTTATTTTAAAATTTTAAAATAATGAAATTATTTATGTGATACTAATAATTTGATAGGTAGAAATATTAAAAATAAAATTTAGGTGATTAACAAAGCGGCATCCACGTGAACAAAATAATATATAACTTTTTTTAGTAGGAAGTCAAAGAATTTGTGATCCACGTCACTTGTAATTGGTCACGTAGGTTGTAATTGTGCGCTGTGAAAATTGTGAGTCACGTAAGTCATATTTGGTCATATTTGGTCACAGTAGTCGTAATTGTGAGCTACAATAATGTCTGTATGACGCAAATGAGGGAGTTGAGAGTTGTGATGCGAGCCATGTAGGTCTTGGTCACTAGACCATAGTGACGAGTCATGGTAGTGTCAATTGATCGCAAGATCGTAGTATGAAGTTACAGTTACGGTGAATTATGTAGGTTGTGGGGCATGGTGGGGAGTTGTAAGTGAAGAACTTAAGGAGTTCAGAGAAAGTCGCAATATTCTAATTACAAAACTTGTATGTAGTTATTATGCAGTGTTATACCGTACTTGGGGTGCGCCATTGCACTTCTTCAAGATGCATTATTGCACCAACTTTGGGGTGTGTCGTTACATTAACTTTAAAGTATATCAATGCATTGTTGCACCATATTTGGGGTGTAATGTTACACTGTCATTGGGTGCATCGTAATACCACCCTCGAGGCGATGCACAACTCCATCAAGTGCTTCATAAGTCTGCAACGTGCGTTGGGATTATGAGGCCACGTTATGATTATGCAAGGTGTTCAATTACGACAAGCAGTGGTGCCAATGGTGGTCAACAACCCGAGGAGTAGTGGTCGTTAATGGTCGGCAATTGTAGGAGCAAGTGACATTCACTAGATCTTTAGTGTATGACACTGTTCATTAATGCCTCTTCCAAGCTTTGGTCTTTCTCAAGTTCAAGATCTCACCCCTTGTATTCATGAAATGGATAGGGCTCTACCTATAGAGTCTATGAGAGGCCTCCAAGCAAAAAAATTAATAGTTTGGACTACGATATTAAACAATATGAAGAGTTTCTCTTGATAGGACAACTGTTTATAGATATTTGTCTGCCTTAAGGATGTGATGAATTGAGTGATGTTTGGTTCGTTGGATTCACCCTGTCGTGAAATTCAAGTACTAAACTATAAGCTTGTTAGATCTTACAAAAATGGTTTAACAACTCAATATAGGCTTGATTTAACTTTGATTGGACTAATTTTTATGGCATTATGTTGGTTTCATCCAACATGCCAATTTGACTGTGAATTTGTTGAAATTAGATGTATTAATGATTTTTAGTTAAATTTCTATCACAAACCAACTCGATTTATCCTGTAATATTGAGGTGGGTAATCTCGTGTCATGACCAATAAATTTTTACCCAAGATCTATTTAGAAGGAATCTACTATTTTTTCTTCAAGTTTCACATACAGAGCCACTAATATCATCAAGTTTTGTAAAATGAATATACCCAAGATTCATTCAGATCATATATATTTACAACAAAATGAATAAATACAACAATCATGGTTTCATCTCTCTATCATAAAAAAAATGAAATATCATCATGACTGTCAAATAAAGATTTACTATACTGACATATCTAAAA
>JXCR01149071.1:176604-221548 GCA_002079205.1 Phalaenopsis hybrid cultivar
CAACATATAAAAAGTTATGCAATGAAATACTTGTGAATCTCTGTATATCTGAGTTTGTACAATATTTTGACAAATAAGAATCCAAGACTTCATAAAAAATCAGCGAAATTGAAATCTGAAGTAGGTTAACAACAGCCTACCTAGTGCTCGACAATTTCCTCAACTGGTTTGATGGACAATGTTGGATCTACGTCCTCCAAATCTAACTTTCTCTCACAAAAATCCTCCCATTCCACACCCCCTGAATTTTCCTTGTTCTGGGAACTGAAAATAGCATGAAAAGAATTCCTTACGTGGAACTATATATTTATGAAGCTTTTTTTAAAGAAAAAAAGGATATAAAAGTAATTTAAGAATATGTTATATTATTAAATATAAACTATATATAAATCTATTCACATCTTGAAATATACAACTCATAAATTATATAAAAATAGTCAATAACTAGAAAAATATGTACAGAACACGATCTTGAAAACAATTTATAAATTAGACACCAGACAGTTCCAAAAAACCTCATTGTTTGATATACCAAATTCTTAAGGAAGACAAATCCTACGAGAAACATTTCTTTCTCTTATTTATGATGCCTATAAAAATAAGTTAAAATATGTTTAATATATAATCAGGTTTGCTCTACAATCTAATAAAGTATTTTATTAAATCAGGCATGAAACAAAATTACTAAAATAGACAACTAAATTAAATATCAAAAACTTCAATAACAAAAAATAAACATGGAAGTCTTACTGGATCACAAAATCAAATCTCAACAAATATATTGGTATAATGCAGTGACAGTCGTTACATTTTCTCCTCCAAAAAAATATCGTCCTCAACATTCAAAATACTTAACTATTAAACAAATATATAAAATTGTCTCTTATAAGCCTCTTTTTCACAAGTTGCTTCCCTTTTTGATTGGTGCTTCCACCGAACTTTAATCATAGGAATCTATTTGCTCCATAATTGTCTCATATTAGAGGCTAAAATACGCTAAGGTTCCTCTCTATGGGTCAAGTTATGCTATATCTCAATCTCAACTTCACGAACTCTGTGTTCAACCTCAAATTTCATTTTCTTAAAACTAATGCATGGAACACATCATGCACGTCTAACGTATGATCTTGTAGTAATAATTGATAAGCAAAATTACCAACCTTACCAATCACCTCAAAAGAGCCAAGAAATCTCGAACTCATATTTCATACTCTAACAATCTACTTATCCATTTCATGGGTTTCACCTTCAAAAATACAAAGTCTCTCACCTAAGATTCGACATTTCAATGCTTTGAGTCATAATATTTCCTCTGCCTATCTTGTGTTGTTATCAAACCATCTCGTATTAGTCTGAACTTTTCGGTGGCATCATCTACTAACTCAGAACCCATCAATCTTCTTTCACCCACCTCTGTCTAAGATAAAGATGTCATGCACTTTCTACCATATAATGCCTTGCACTTTCTACCATATAATGCCTTCTAATTGACTCTAATCTATTATTATAGACAAATTCAATCAAAGGAATATGATTCTCCCAGCTCCCTCCAAAATCAACCGATCGATAAAACCTGCCGACAAGAGCTCATTGTACAAAGATCGAGAGTTGACAACCAAACTAGGTCAACCAATCGATAAAGTGCAGTCAACTGAGTCAATCTTGTCGGCCCAAAGTTAATCAAACGCAACTGACTGGTACACTGGCTAAGCCTAGTCGACCTCATCAAGTCGAAATCATACTAGCCCGTCGATCGAGTCACAGAGCAGCTCAACAATACACTCATATATGTCAAATATACAAAATATTATATACAATTCTCATAAAATCTAAAGACATAAATGTAATATCAATACATTGTATTCTCTCCCATATAAATAGATAGTTTATTTTATGAGAAATGGTTAATAAATGACATTTTACTTTTCATTACTGTTCACTCTGTGTGTGTCTCTCTCTGTTCTCTTACTCTTTTTTCCTCGAGGTGTGATTCAAGAATAAAATTGGATTCAATACTTCACCATGGTTTCAATTAATTTAGATGATAACAATTTTAAAAGCTGTGGTCAAAATCTCAAAAGATAAAAGCTCAAAATATGCTAATTCAATTAGGACTAGTATGATACTATAGAAAATTAAATCAATTAAAAATAAAATAAATATTTAGTTAATTAAATTTTGTTACTTTAAAATAAAGCTCACATTAATTCTGATATCAAATTTAATAATCGCGAAGCCCATATGCTCTACTACCTAACCATCTGAGATTTTCCTTAATTGCTGTCATCGGAATCCTCCGTCGTCACCCCGAAGACAAAGTCCAAATTGCCGGCAAAAAATCGGCTCACGAAACCAAAGAGGGAGCAAATCTGAAATGCTCCAACATGTAAGCCCTAGTTGCATGGAGCTGAAGCATAATCCTCGCCACCATCATTGTCTTCGCCAACATGCTTCAATCCCCCATCAAAAAGAAATTTTTTATTCCATTCCTTCTTCTTTCTGAAGATTCTCCAATGCCGGTCCCCCAAAACCCTAACTTTAGAAATACGCTCCTCTCCCTCTTGTAGCCCTCAGGCGAAGCGATGCGCGGAATCGAGCTATGGTTCCGCGATTCCTTACCCGTTCGATTCCAGGTTGTTGGAGAGGATCTGCTTCGAGAGTCGTGCGAGTTCGCCGCCGGCGGGTTGTTCCTCGACCCTCTCGTTCCGGGGACCTTTGTAACATCCGTTTCGACACCCAAAAGGGCTTCTTTTTGTGGGGTGTCGCTGGTTAGAATGCGTGGGTTCTTGTCTGCGAGTTTGTCGGTGAAGGGGGATGAGCGATTTGTTCGGGAGTCTGTGGGGTTTCTGGAGAAGAATGGGGAGAAGAGCTCTGAGGAGGAGATGAAGGAGGAGGAGGAGGCTATTTTGGTGGTGGAGGACAGGAAGGTTAGAGTTCGTGGTGCTGGAGCTGGTGCTATTAATACTAGTAAGCATCTGTGGGCTGGAGCTGTTGCTGCCATGGTGTCCAGGTACCAAATTCTTCCATAATCTTGTCCAAAATTAGAACCTGGATCCGTTTCTTGCTGTAATTTGTGCTGTTAGTTTTGTCTTGCTTGAAACAATATTCTTTCTCGGTGACCCTTTTGGAGTTGAGTTCTAGTTTTATTAATTAATTCATGCGTGGATGCTTCTTTGTACGAACTATAGCCCAATGTGAGTGATAAATACTCTTACATTTTGGTTTCTTTTGTTGGTTTTCTGTTCGTTTTGGAGCATCAGAATTCTGGATTTTCAGTAATCAAATGCTATGCTCGTATATCTGGTTATATAAATAGGTCCATCTCTTCTCAAATGCTTGCAATTGAAGTGTATAGATAGAAAATGATGCTAAGACCTCGCCAAGCCAAAACTAGTCCTTGCCGGAGGCAAAAATACTTCAGTTGGCCGCCTTGCATCAGTCGGTCAGCTAGGCTCTTACCTTTGGCCACCTCACGTCAATCGGCCGGCTAGATCTATTCCCTAGCCACTTCACGTCAGTTGGTCAGCTAGTTCCCTCAACTGATTAATTTCATCACGAATTTCGAGACTATCCAATGGTCAAGGTAAAAGGGACTAAAGTGCCCTATGTTTTTTCTCTTTAAAGCAAAGTTGAATATGTAATTTTTATATACTTTTTACCTCTCATATCTTCTATAAATATGAGGATTTTATGATGTAAAAGGGAATCTTTTTTGCTCCCCCACACTTGTAAGATCAAATTTCATGAAATAATATTGGTGCACAAGCCCAATAACACCCCATTTTCTCCCACGACGGGGAAAGTCATCCTCTATCTCTCCCTCATTTCTCTCATTCTCTCAATCATCTCTACTCGATCCAACGTTTCATTCCTCGGGCATGGTCCACCGGACTGATTTGTATTCAACATCCTAAAGGTGTGGTGATGATCGTGCCGTCAACGAGAAAATGAGCAATACTGGGGAGAAACTCTTCAGAGAGACACTCCTGGCAAAATAAAAATACATAAGGGGAACTTGCACAACACGATTAAAGAAAAAAGCCAGAGAGAACTGAAACTCTGGCATTCACATCCCTCTCCTTCTCTCAATATGCATCTTATCAGCAACCCAACTTCCCACTCACCTTTCTCCCATTCAAAACTATCACTCCAAACTAACAGTAGCCAAAGATGGCAAGGGCTTCCTCCCATTCGTGAAAAAGACCGAAGCCCTCTTTAGTTAATAACCTCACGCAGACGATAGACAAGTCATTCTCTCATTAGAAACCCTCACAGGCCAAAATTTGATTAAAGGATTTCCTTCTCAAGTTTTATTCAGTCATTCGCGGTGAGGTTGTCCGTCTCGATGGTCTCCACCTCTCGGTNATTAAAACATGTAAAAAACACATTAAACAAACATGTTATGCAAATTCGGAAGGAATTAATGCAAATNGCAAACCATCTCGTATTAGTCTGAACTTTTCAGTGGCATCATCTACCAACTCAGAACCCATCAATCTTCTTTCACCTACCTCTGTCTAAGATAAAGATGTCATGCACTTTCTACCATATAATGCCTTGCACTTTCTACCATATAATGCCTTCTAATTGACTCTAATCTATTATTATAGACAAATTCAATCAAAGAAATATAATTTTCCCAGCTCCCTCCAAAATCAACCGATCGATAAAATCTGCCGACAAGAGCTCATTGTACAAAGATCGAGAGTTGACAACCAAACTAGGTCAACCAATCGGTAAAGTGCAGTCAACTGAGCCAATCTTGTCGGCCCAAAGTTAATCAAACACAACTGACTGGTACACTGGCTAAGCCTAGTCGACCTCATCAAGTCGAAATCATACTAGCCCGTCGATCGAGTCACAAAGCAGCTCAACAATACACTCATATATGTCAAATATACAAAATATTATATACAATTCTCATAAAATCTAAAGACATAAATGTAATATCAATACATTGTATTCTCACTCATATAAATAGATAGTTTATTTTATGAGAAATGGTTAATAAATGACATTTTACTTTTCATTACTGTTCACTCTGTGTGTGTCTCTCTCTCTGTTCTCTTACTCTTTTTTCCTCGAGGTGTGATTCAAGAATAAAATTGGATTCAATACTTCACCATGGTTTCAATTAATTTAGATGATAACAATTTTAAAAGCTATGGTCAAAATCTCAAAAGATAAAAGCTCAAAATATGCTAATTCAATTAGGACTAGTATGATACTATAGAAAATTAANAACCTCGCCAAGCCAAAACTAGTCCTTGCCGGAGGCAAAAATACTTCAGTTGGCCGCCTCACATCAGTCGGTCAGCTAGGCTCTTACCTTTGGCCACCTCACGTTAATCGGCCGGCTAGATCTATTCCCTAGCCACTTCACGTCAGTTGGTCAGCTAGTTCCCTCAACTGATCAATTAATTTCATCACGAATCTCGAGACTAACCAATGGTCAAGGTAAAAGGGATTAAAGTGCCGTGCCCTATGTTTCTTCTCTTTAAAGCAAAGTTGAATATGTAATTTTTATATACTTTTTACCCCTCATATCTTCTATAAATATGAGGATTTTATGATGTAAAAGGGAATCTTTTTGGCTCCCCCACACTTGTAAGATCAAATTTCATGAAATAATATTGGTGCACGAGCCCAATAACACCCCATTTTCTCCCACGACGGGGAAAGTCATTCTCTATCTCTCCCTCATTTCTCTCATTCTCTCAATCATCTCTACTCGATCCAACGCTTCATTCCTCGGGCATGGTCCACCGGACTGATTTGTATTCAACATCCTAAAAGGTGTGGTGATGATCGTGCCGTCAACGAGAAAATGAGTAATACTGGGGAGAAACTCCTCAGAGAGACACTCCTGGCAAAATAAAAATACATAAGGGGAACTTGCACAACACGATTAAAGAAAAAAGCCAGAGAGAACTGAAACTCTGGCATTCACATCCCTCTCCTTCTCTCAATATGCATCTTATCAGCAACCCATCTTCCCACTCACCTTTCTCCCATTCAAAACTATCACTCCAAACTAACAGTAGCNTAGCTCACATTAATTCTGATATCAAATTTAATAATGGCGAAGCCCATATGCTATACTACCTAACCATCTGAGATTTTCCTTAATTGCTGTCATCGGAATCCTCCGTCGTCACCCCGAAGACAAAGTCCAAATTGCCGGCAAAGAATCGGCTCACGAAACCAAAGAGGGAGCAAATCTGAAATGCTCCAACATGTAAGCCCTAGTTGCATGGAGCTGAAGCATAATCCTCGCCACCATCATTGTCTTCGCCAACATGCTTCAATCCCCCATCAAAAAGAAATTTTTTATTCCATTCCTTCTTCTTTCTGAAGATTCTCCAATGCCGGTCCCCCAAAACCCTAACTTTAGAAATACGCTCCTCTCCCTCTTGTAGCCCTCAGGCGAAGCGATGCGCGGAATCGAGCTATGGTTCCGCGATTCCTTACCCGTTCGATTCCAGGTTGTTGGAGAGGATCTGCTTCGAGAGTCGTGCGAGTTCGCCGCCGGCGGGTTGTTCCTCGACCCTCTCGTTCCGGGGACCTTTGTAACATCCGTTTCGACACCCAAAAGGGCTTCTTTTTGTGGGGTGTCGCTGGTTAGAATGCGTGGGTTCTTGTCTGCGAGTTTGTCGGTGAAGGGGGATGAGCGATTTGTTCGGGAGTCTGTGGGGTTTCTGGAGAAGAATGGGGAGAAGAGCTCTGAGGAGGAGATGAAGGAGGAGGAGGAGGCTATTTTGGTGGTGGAGGACAGGAAGGTTAGAGTTCGTGGTGCTGGAGCTGGTGCTATTAATACTAGTAAGCATCTGTGGGCTGGAGCTGTTGCTGCCATGGTGTCCAGGTACCAAATTCTTCCATAATCTTGTCCAAAATTAGAACCTGGATCCGTTTCTTGCTGTAATTTGTGCTGTTAGTTTTGTCTTGCTTGAAACAATATTCTTTCTCGGTGACCCTTTTGGAGTTGAGTTCTAGTTTTATTAATTAATTCATGCGTGGATGCTTCTTTGTACGAACTATAGCCCAATGTGAGTGATAAATACTCTTACATTTTGGTTTCTTTTGTTGGTTTTCTGTTCGTTTTGGAGCATCAGAATTCTGGATTTTCAGTAATCAAATGCTATGCTCGTATATCTGGTTATATAAATAGGTCCATCTCTTCTCAAATGCTTGCAATTGAAGTGTATAGATAGAAAATGATGCTAAGACCTCGCCAAGCCAAAACTAGTCCTTGCCGGAGGCAAAAATACTTCAGTTGGCCGCCTTGCATCAGTCGGTCAGCTAGGCTCTTACCTTTGGCCACCTCACGTCAATCGGCCGGCTAGATCTATTCCCTAGCCACTTCACGTCAGTTGGTCAGCTAGTTCCCTCAACTGATTAATTTCATCACGAATTTCGAGACTATCCAATGGTCAAGGTAAAAGGGACTAAAGTGCCCTATGTTTTTTCTCTTTAAAGCAAAGTTGAATATGTAATTTTTATATACTTTTTACCTCTCATATCTTCTATAAATATGAGGATTTTATGATGTAAAAGGGAATCTTTTTTGCTCCCCCACACTTGTAAGATCAAATTTCATGAAATAATATTGGTGCACAAGCCCAATAACACCCCATTTTCTCCCACGACGGGGAAAGTCATCCTCTATCTCTCCCTCATTTCTCTCATTCTCTCAATCATCTCTACTCGATCCAACGTTTCATTCCTCGGGCATGGTCCACCGGACTGATTTGTATTCAACATCCTAAAGGTGTGGTGATGATCGTGCCGTCAACGAGAAAATGAGCAATACTGGGGAGAAACTCTTCAGAGAGACACTCCTGGCAAAATAAAAATACATAAGGGGAACTTGCACAACACGATTAAAGAAAAAAGCCAGAGAGAACTGAAACTCTGGCATTCACATCCCTCTCCTTCTCTCAATATGCATCTTATCAGCAACCCAACTTCCCACTCACCTTTCTCCCATTCAAAACTATCACTCCAAACTAACAGTAGCCAAAGATGGCAAGGGCTTCCTCCCATTCGTGAAAAAGACCGAAGCCCTCTTTAGTTAATAACCTCACACAGACGATAGACAAGTCATTCTCTCATTAGAAACCCTCACAGGCCAAAATTTGATTAACGGATTTCCTTCTCAAGTTTTATTCAGTCATTCGCGGTGAGGTTGTCCGTCTCGATGGTCTCCACCTCTCGGTTGCCTCACCACGTCGAACATCCCTCCCAACTGCCCGCTCGAAATTTAACCCGCACCAGATTCCTTCGCCCACCACCTCTCGGTTGCTATACAAACACTTGGAATTCATCCCACCGATGTCTACCTCACGAAATATTCCCACCACGCCGACTACTCCCCGACTACTTCACTTCACCGAACCAACCCCCTCATCTCCAAAGCTTCCTTGATGTCGCACCACGTCACCTCGCTGCATCATCCGACGATCGCCATTCGACTTCGGACACCTCCTCGCATTCTCTCTTATCACCGCCAGCTTGCCGATCAGGCATGGCTGTGCAAGTTGCTGCTACTAGGTAGTTGCAAAGAGCTTACGATTTCTGACATCACCGACAATTTTCTCACTGGAGGGATTTCGATGGAATTGGAGAACCTAATATTTTATAATAATGTGTAGGAAGGAATCATTCCCAATGAAAATTGTTGAATCCAAAGAGGATACAACTTGGGAGCAATAGAATTGCTCGAAAAATCACCTCAATACTCGGGATGATCGAAAAGGCGTTGCTTATTGATCTCTTTGACAATCGTCTCTTTGGCGAAAAACCGTCGGAGCCCTTGTCTTGCAATAATTTCGCCCACTTCGGCCTCAGCGATGACCAACTCACTAGAGAGGCTCTGGCGTGGATCTGTGGATTACTGAACTTGGGAGAGTTGAAGCTATCTGCCAGTGGCGATGAGATGGTTGAACCACTCGAAACTCTTGTGGCTCCATTTGAATACTATTAATTTCAATGGATCAATTTCATGGGAAATCAACAACACCAACACCCTTAAGGTACTCGATCTCAACCAAAGCTGGTTCTTTAAGCTCATAAAACTTTTACAACTGCAGAATAGGAAGAACGAGCAATTCGGTATCCCTAAACCTACTATAAAACAAGCTCACAGGGAACCTCGATGACCATTTTTTCCGATGGTCGGAAACCTCGCTTGATGCGGCCCTCCAATGCAACAGTGCTGTAACAAGACCCATCAACCGACGACACTCTTAGGTCGACTGCTGCTTCGGTTATCTCCAACTGACCTTCAACTCTCAGCCCGTCATCCCCCTTCGATTGACACTCTCAAAGGAAGAAATATTTACAAACTCTTCGACCCTAAATAAGTCAAGACTCGACAGACTCAAGTTCATGCATTTCGACAGTCTTTCGATGATTGTGGAATTCAGAAGAGGGTAGATTTACATACATATCGCTCAATTCTTATGTATTTTCATAATTTCATACATATCACTCAATTCTTATATGTATTTTATACTACTAAATTTGTTTCCCAGCAAATTATCCTCCAACCGGTCTGCCTCTGATTGACCTTACCGCACTTATCGATCGTCTGAGACGACCGATCAATCCTTCCCTATCTGAAACCATGGATGACTAAAATCAGAATTATCAAATCTGCGGCTATATTTTGTCCAAGCCAACCACTTGGCGAAACCTAAGATAAAAAGTGGAGATTTTACTTATTTGTCATTCAATTTATCAATTTATACAGACGTATACCCACCATTCAATGCTACCCATCGGCCGACAACACTTCTCGAACGACCGCTGCTCCGGTTGCTTCCGATCAACCACCAACTTCCAGTCAAAACTTGGCGGGCTCAAGAAAATCATGCATACCATCTATCAATTAATCTCGACTGAGGAATTTTGTTTTTTAAGTTTTCTTTATTAATGTGCAGGAAGACATACTCATCTTTTTTTTTCTTAAGCTCATCAATTATGTTGAATCCTTTAATTTATTCTGAAATCTATTTATCAAATCTGCTATTGCTCTCCTTTCATTTCTTTTTTTGATCGAGGTCTCGGTTATCTGACGATTGACTAATGGATAGGATTTTCTGTCTATCATTTTTTATAGGTCGCCACTCTACAGTTTCTGTCTACACCCGGATAATAACACTAACGACGACACCAAGATCTTCTGATTGGTAATAAGGGCCTATGGAATGTATCAACACCCGACAACTATAAGCTTTGCGAGGAGCGCGTAAACGATCGTTTTGCGCCCAAATTATAAAGTTAACACCCTACAACGACAAGCTCCACGAGGGGTGTTTAACGATCGCCAACAGCCTAGAAAACGTATCGGCACCTGACAAAGACAAGCTCGGCGAGGAATAAAAGATCGTCCTGCGCTCAAATTGTAAAGTTAACCCTCGACAGCGACAAACTCCGCGATGAGTGTCTAATGATTGCCAGAGGCTTATAAGACGTATCGACACTCGACAACGACAAGCTCCGTGAGGGGTACGGAAATGATCGTTTTGAGCCCAAATTATAAAGTTAACATCCGACAACGACAATCTTCGCGAGAGGTGTTTAATAATTGCTAGTGGCCTATGAGACGTATCGACACCCAATAACAAGCTCCGTGAGGAGTGCGTAAACGATCATCTTATGCCCAAATTAAAAAGTTAACACTCGACAGCGACAAGTTCCGTAAGTAGTATTTAACGATCACCAAAGGCCCATGGGACGTATCGACACTCGATATTGACAAGCTCAGCGAGGGTTGCATAAATGATCATCCTGCTACCAAATCACAAAGTGTACAACTCTTAAGACTCCCCACTGCGGCGAACATCCATAAGACTCCCCCTTCGGGGCAAGCAACTCCAAGGCTTCTCTCTGGGGAACATCTCCAAGATTCTACTATGGGGCAGACAATTCTAAGACTCCTTCTGACAGTCGACTCTTTCTCTGATGTTCGGCTCTTCCCCCGATGACCGACCTTTTTCCTGACAGAAAAATTTCAAAATGACAAACCTAACAAATGACAATAAAAATAGAGCGCAAAGGCGCATAACAGGGAATATCATTAACGATTAATAATTTAATTATATAAATTTCCTTGTCTTTATTGCAATTGTCGCTACTAAGGAGCAAAAAAATTAGGAAACTTAAAATGTATAGATATAAAATGATACTAAGACCTCGTCAGGCCAAAACAAGTCCTCGCTGGAGGCAAAAATACTTCAGTCGGTCACCTCGCACCAGTCGGTTGGTTAAGCTCTTTTCTTCGGCCACCTCACCTCAATCGGTCTGCTATGCCTCTCCTCTAGCCACTTCACATTAGTAGGCCGACCAGTTCTCTCAACTGATCTATTAATTCCATCACGAATCTCGAGGTTGTCTAACGGTCAGGGTAAAAGGAACTAATGTGGTCTCAGCTTCTTCTCTTTAAAGCAGAGTTGACTATGTAATTTTTATATACTTTTTACCTCTTTTATCTCCTATAAATAAGAAGGTTTTATGATATAAAAATGACATTTTTTGGCTCCACACATTTGTAAGATCAAGCTTCATGAAATAACAAGGGTCCACAAGGCCCGATACGCCCCATTTTCTTCCAGGCCGGGGGAAGTCCTCCTCTCTCTCCCCCTTATTGCTCTCTTTTCTCGATCATCTCTCTTTAGTCCAACATTTCATTCCTTGGCACGGTGCACCAGACAGAGTTGGATTCATCAGGAAGAAAACATAATCTGGTTTTAGGGTTGAGATCGACACTCAAGAAATTTTTGGTGTTCCTTTTCTTAGTTTTGAGTTCGACACCTAAGAAAATTAATTTCTTTCATAAATTTAAATTACAATTTTCTACATTTAATAACAGGCATTTGACTGAAAGAACATAGCGTTCTATTTGTGTTGAACAAACTNCAAATAAATATTTCTATGTCGATATGTCCAACACAATCTAATCTGCAACATATAAAAAGTTATGCAATGAAATACTTGTGAATCTCTGTATATCTGAGTTTGTACAATATTTTGACAAATAAGAATCCAAGACTTCATAAAAAATCAGCGAAATTGAAATCTGAAGTAGGTTAACAATAGCCTACCTAGTGCTCGACAATTTCCTCAACTGGTTTGATGGACAATGTTGGATCTACGTCCTCCAAATCTAACTTTCTCTCACAAAAATCCTCCCATTCCACACCCCCTGAATTTTCCTTGTTCTGGGAACTGAAAATAGCATGAAAAGAATTCCTTACGTGGAACTATATATTTATGAAGCTTTTTTTAAAGAAAAAAAGGATATAAAAGTAATTTAAGAATATGTTATATTATTAAATATAAACTATATATAAATCTATTCACATCTTGAAATATACAACTCATAAATTATATAAAAATAGTCAATAACTAGAAAAATATGTACAGAACACGATCTTGAAAACAATTTATAAATTAGACACCAGACAGTTCCAAAAAACCTCATTGTTTGATATACCAAATTCTTAAGGAAGACAAATCCTACGAGAAACATTTCTTTCTCTTATTTATGATGCCTATAAAAATAAGTTAAAATATGTTTAATATATAATCAGGTTTGCTCTACAATCTAATAAAGTATTTTATTAAATCAGGCATGAAACAAAATTACTAAAATAGACAACTAAATTAAATATCAAAAACTTCAATAACAAAAAATAAACATGGAAGTCTTACTGGATCACAAAATCAAATCTCAACAAATATATTGGTATAATGCAGTGACAGTCGTTACATTTTCTCCTCCAAAAAAATATCGTCCTCAACATTCAAAATACTTAACTATTAAACAAATATATAAAATTGTCTCTTATAAGCCTCTTTTTCACAAGTTGCTTCCCTTTTTGATTGGTGCTTCCACCGAACTTTAATCATAGGAATCTATTTGCTCCATAATTGTCTCATATTAGAGGCTAAAATACGCTAAGGTTCCTCTCTATGGGTCAAGTTATGCTATATCTCAATCTCAACTTCACGAACTCTGTGTTCAACCTCAAATTTCATTTTCTTAAAACTAATGCATGGAACACATCATGCACGTCTAACGTATGATCTTGTAGTAATAATTGATAAGCAAAATTACCAACCTTACCAATCACCTCAAAAGAGCCAAGAAATCTCGAACTCATATTTCATACTCTAACAATCTACTTATCCATTTCATGGGTTTCACCTTCAAAAATACAAAGTCTCTCACCTAAGATTCGACATTTCAATGCTTTGAGTCATAATATTTCCTCTGCCTATCTTGTGTTGTTATCAAACCATCTCGTATTAGTCTGAACTTTTCGGTGGCATCATCTACTAACTCAGAACCCATCAATCTTCTTTCACCCACCTCTGTCTAAGATAAAGATGTCATGCACTTTCTACCATATAATGCCTTGCACTTTCTACCATATAATGCCTTCTAATTGACTCTAATCTATTATTATAGACAAATTCAATCAAAGGAATATGATTCTCCCAGCTCCCTCCAAAATCAACCGATCGATAAAACCTGCCGACAAGAGCTCATTGTACAAAGATCGAGAGTTGACAACCAAACTAGGTCAACCAATCGATAAAGTGCAGTCAACTGAGTCAATCTTGTCGGCCCAAAGTTAATCAAACGCAACTGACTGGTACACTGGCTAAGCCTAGTCGACCTCATCAAGTCGAAATCATACTAGCCCGTCGATCGAGTCACAGAGCAGCTCAACAATACACTCATATATGTCAAATATACAAAATATTATATACAATTCTCATAAAATCTAAAGACATAAATGTAATATCAATACATTGTATTCTCTCCCATATAAATAGATAGTTTATTTTATGAGAAATGGTTAATAAATGACATTTTACTTTTCATTACTGTTCACTCTGTGTGTGTCTCTCTCTGTTCTCTTACTCTTTTTTCCTCGAGGTGTGATTCAAGAATAAAATTGGATTCAATACTTCACCATGGTTTCAATTAATTTAGATGATAACAATTTTAAAAGCTGTGGTCAAAATCTCAAAAGATAAAAGCTCAAAATATGCTAATTCAATTAGGACTAGTATGATACTATAGAAAATTAAATCAATTAAAAATAAAATAAATATTTAGTTAATTAAATTTTGTTACTTTAAAATAAAGCTCACATTAATTCTGATATCAAATTTAATAATCGCGAAGCCCATATGCTCTACTACCTAACCATCTGAGATTTTCCTTAATTGCTGTCATCGGAATCCTCCGTCGTCACCCCGAAGACAAAGTCCAAATTGCCGGCAAAAAATCGGCTCACGAAACCAAAGAGGGAGCAAATCTGAAATGCTCCAACATGTAAGCCCTAGTTGCATGGAGCTGAAGCATAATCCTCGCCACCATCATTGTCTTCGCCAACATGCTTCAATCCCCCATCAAAAAGAAATTTTTTATTCCATTCCTTCTTCTTTCTGAAGATTCTCCAATGCCGGTCCCCCAAAACCCTAACTTTAGAAATACGCTCCTCTCCCTCTTGTAGCCCTCAGGCGAAGCGATGCGCGGAATCGAGCTATGGTTCCGCGATTCCTTACCCGTTCGATTCCAGGTTGTTGGAGAGGATCTGCTTCGAGAGTCGTGCGAGTTCGCCGCCGGCGGGTTGTTCCTCGACCCTCTCGTTCCGGGGACCTTTGTAACATCCGTTTCGACACCCAAAAGGGCTTCTTTTTGTGGGGTGTCGCTGGTTAGAATGCGTGGGTTCTTGTCTGCGAGTTTGTCGGTGAAGGGGGATGAGCGATTTGTTCGGGAGTCTGTGGGGTTTCTGGAGAAGAATGGGGAGAAGAGCTCTGAGGAGGAGATGAAGGAGGAGGAGGAGGCTATTTTGGTGGTGGAGGACAGGAAGGTTAGAGTTCGTGGTGCTGGAGCTGGTGCTATTAATACTAGTAAGCATCTGTGGGCTGGAGCTGTTGCTGCCATGGTGTCCAGGTACCAAATTCTTCCATAATCTTGTCCAAAATTAGAACCTGGATCCGTTTCTTGCTGTAATTTGTGCTGTTAGTTTTGTCTTGCTTGAAACAATATTCTTTCTCGGTGACCCTTTTGGAGTTGAGTTCTAGTTTTATTAATTAATTCATGCGTGGATGCTTCTTTGTACGAACTATAGCCCAATGTGAGTGATAAATACTCTTACATTTTGGTTTCTTTTGTTGGTTTTCTGTTCGTTTTGGAGCATCAGAATTCTGGATTTTCAGTAATCAAATGCTATGCTCGTATATCTGGTTATATAAATAGGTCCATCTCTTCTCAAATGCTTGCAATTGAAGTGTATAGATAGAAAATGATGCTAAGACCTCGCCAAGCCAAAACTAGTCCTTGCCGGAGGCAAAAATACTTCAGTTGGCCGCCTTGCATCAGTCGGTCAGCTAGGCTCTTACCTTTGGCCACCTCACGTCAATCGGCCGGCTAGATCTATTCCCTAGCCACTTCACGTCAGTTGGTCAGCTAGTTCCCTCAACTGATTAATTTCATCACGAATTTCGAGACTATCCAATGGTCAAGGTAAAAGGGACTAAAGTGCCCTATGTTTTTTCTCTTTAAAGCAAAGTTGAATATGTAATTTTTATATACTTTTTACCTCTCATATCTTCTATAAATATGAGGATTTTATGATGTAAAAGGGAATCTTTTTTGCTCCCCCACACTTGTAAGATCAAATTTCATGAAATAATATTGGTGCACAAGCCCAATAACACCCCATTTTCTCCCACGACGGGGAAAGTCATCCTCTATCTCTCCCTCATTTCTCTCATTCTCTCAATCATCTCTACTCGATCCAACGTTTCATTCCTCGGGCATGGTCCACCGGACTGATTTGTATTCAACATCCTAAAGGTGTGGTGATGATCGTGCCGTCAACGAGAAAATGAGCAATACTGGGGAGAAACTCTTCAGAGAGACACTCCTGGCAAAATAAAAATACATAAGGGGAACTTGCACAACACGATTAAAGAAAAAAGCCAGAGAGAACTGAAACTCTGGCATTCACATCCCTCTCCTTCTCTCAATATGCATCTTATCAGCAACCCAACTTCCCACTCACCTTTCTCCCATTCAAAACTATCACTCCAAACTAACAGTAGCCAAAGATGGCAAGGGCTTCCTCCCATTCGTGAAAAAGACCGAAGCCCTCTTTAGTTAATAACCTCACGCAGACGATAGACAAGTCATTCTCTCATTAGAAACCCTCACAGGCCAAAATTTGATTAACGGATTTCCTTCTCAAGTTTTATTCAGTCATTCGCGGTGAGGTTGTCCGTCTCGATGGTCTCCACCTCTCGGTTGCCTCACCACGTCGAACATCCCTCCCAACTGCCCGCTCGAAATTTAACCCGCACCAGATTCCTTCGCCCACCACCTCTCGGTTGCTATACAAACACTTGGAATTCATCCCACCGATGTCTACCTCACGAAATATTCCCACCACGCCGACTACTCCCCGACTACTTCACCTCACCGAACCAACCGCCTCATCTCCAAAGCTTCCTTGATGTCGCACCACGTCACCTCGCTGCATCATTCGACGATCGCCATTCGGCTTCAGACACCTCCTTTCACTCGCATTCTCTCTTATCACCGCCGGCTTGCCGATCAGGCATGGTTGTGCAAGTTGCTGCTACTAGGTAGTTGCAAAGAGCTTACGATTTCTGACCTCACCGACAATTTTCTCACTGGAGGGATTTCGATGGAATTGGAGAACCTAATATTTTATAATAATGTGTAGGAAGGAATCATTCCCAATGAAAATTGTTGAATCCAAAGAGGATACAACTTGGGAGCAATAGAATTGCTCGAAAAATCACCTCAATGCTCGGGATGATCGAAAAGGCGTTGCTTATTGATCTCTTCGACAATCGTCTCTTTGGCGAAAAACTGTCGGAGCCCTTGTCTTGCAAAAATTTCGCCCACTTTGGCCTCAGCGATAACCAACTCACTAGAGAGGCTATGGCGTGGATCTGTGGATTACTGAACTTGGGAGAGTTGAAGCTATCTGCCAGTGGCGATGAGATGGTTGAACCGCTTGAAACTCTTGTGGCTCCATCTGAATACTATTAATTTCAATGGATCAATTTCATGGGAAATCAACAACACCAACACCCTTAAGGTACTCGATCTCAACCAAAGCCGGTTCTCTAAGCTCATAAAACTTTTACAACTGCAGAATAGGAAGAACGAGCAATTCGGTATCCCTAAACCTACTATAAAACAAGCTCACAGGGAACCTCGATGACCATTTTTTCCGATGGTCGGAAACCTCGCTTGATGCGGCCCTCCAATGCAACAGTGCTGTAACAAGACCCATCAACCGACGACACTCTTAGGTCGACTGCTGCTTCGGTTATCTCCAACTGACCTTCAACTCTCAGCCCGTCATCCCCCTTCGATTGACACTCTCAAAGGAAGAAATATTTACAAACTCTTCGACCCTAAATAAGTCAAGACTCGACAGACTCAAGTTCATGCATTTCGACAGTCTTTCGATGATTGTGGAATTCAGAAGAGGGTAGATTTACATACATATCGCTCAATTCTTATGTATTTTCATAATTTCATACATATCACTCAATTCTTATATGTATTTTATACTACTAAATTTGTTTCCCAGCAAATTATCCTCCAACCGGTCTGCCTCTGATTGACCTTACCGCACTTATCGATCGTCTGAGACGACCGATCAATCCTTCCCTATCTGAAACCATGGATGACTAAAATCAGAATTATCAAATCTGCGGCTATATTTTGTCCAAGCCAACCACTTGGCGAAACCTAAGATAAAAAGTGGAGATTTTACTTATTTGTCATTCAATTTATCAATTTATACAGACGTATACCCACCATTCAATGCTACCCATCGGCCGACAACACTTCTCGAACGACCGCTGCTCCGGTTGCTTCCGATCAACCACCAACTTCCAGTCAAAACTTGGCGGGCTCAAGAAAATCATGCATACCATCTATCAATTAATCTCGACTGAGGAATTTTGTTTTTTAAGTTTTCTTTATTAATGTGCAGGAAGACATACTCATCTTTTTTTTTCTTAAGCTCATCAATTATGTTGAATCCTTTAATTTATTCTGAAATCTATTTATCAAATCTGCTATTGCTCTCCTTTCATTTCTTTTTTTGATCGAGGTCTCGGTTATCTGACGATTGACTAATGGATAGGATTTTCTGTCTATCATTTTTTATAGGTCGCCACTCTACACTTGGGAACTTGAACCCGGATAATAACACTAACGACGACACCAAGATCTTCTGATTGGTAATAAGGGCCTATGGAATGTATCAACACCCGACAACTATAAGCTTTGCGAGGAGCGCGTAAACGATCGTTTTGCGCCCAAATTATAAAGTTAACACCCTACAACGACAAGCTCCACGAGGGGTGTTTAACGATCGTCAACGGCCTATGAAATGTATCGGCACCTGACAAAGACAAGCTCGGTGAGGAATAAAAGATCGTCCTGCGCTTAAATTGTAAAGTTAACACTCGACAACGACAAACTCCGCGATGAGTGTCTAATGATTGCCAGAGGCTTATAAAACGTATCGACACTCGACAACGACAAGCTCCGTGAGGGGTACGGAAATGATCTTTATGAGCCCAAATTATAAAGTTAACATCCGACAACGACAATCTTCGCGAGAGGTGTCTAATAATTGCTAGTGGTCTATGAGACGTATCGACACCCAATAACAAGCTCCGTGAGGAGTGTGTAAACGATCATCTTATGCCTAAATTAAAAAGTTAACACTCGACAGCGACAAGTTCCGTAAGTAGTATTTAACGATCACCAAAGGCCCATAGGACGTATCGACACTCGATATTGACAAGCTCCGCGAGGGGTGCATAAATGATCATCCTGCTACCAAATCACAAAATTAACACTCGATAGAGAAGCTGCACGAGGGGTGTACGACTCTTAAGACTCCCCACTGCGGCGAACATCCATAAGACTCCCCCTTCGGGGCAAGCAACTCTAAGGCTTCTCTCTGGGGAACATTTCCAAGATTCTACTATGGGGCAGACAATTCTAAGACTTCTTCTGACAGCCGACTCTTTCTCTGATGTTCGGCTCTTCCCCCGATGACCGACCTTTTTCTTGACAGAAAAATTTCAAAATGACAAACCTAACAAATGTTGATAAAAATAGAGCGCAAAGGGTGCACAACAGGGAATATCATTAACGATTAATAATTTAATTATATAAATTTTCTTGTTTTTATTGCAATTGTCGCTACTAAGGAGCAAAAAAGTTAGGAAACTTAAAATGTATAGATATAAAATGATACTAAGACCTCGTCAGGCCAAAACAAGTCCTCGCTGGAGGCATAAATACTTCAATCGGTCACCTCGCACCAGTCGGTTGGTTAAGCTCTTTTCTTCGGTCACCTCACCTCAATCGGTCTGCTATGCCTCTCCTCTAGCCACTTCACATTAGTAGGCCGACCAGTTCTCTCAACTGATCTATTAATTCCATCACGAATCTCGAGGTTGTCTAACGGTCAGGGTAAAAGGAACTAATGTGGTCTCAGCTTCTTCTCTTTAAAGCAGAGTTGACTATGTAATTTTTATATACTTTTTACCTCTTTTATCTCCTACAAATAAGAAGGTTTTATGATATAAAAATGACATTTTTTGGCTCCACACATTCGTAAGATCAAGCTTCATGAAATAACAAGGGTCCACAAGGCCCGATACACCCCATTTTCTTCCAGGCCGGGGGAAGTCCTCCTCTCTCTCCCCCTTATTGCTCTCTTTTCTCGATCATCTCTCTTTAGTCCAACATTTCATTCCTTGGCACGGTGCACCAGACAGAGTTGGATTCATCAGGAAGAAAACATAATCTGGTTTTAGGGTTGAGATCGACACTCGAGAAATTTTTGGTGTTCCTTTTCTTAGTTTTTAGTTCGACACCTAAGAAAATTAATTTCTTTCATAAATTTAATTTACAATTTTCTACATTTAATAACAGGCATTTGACTGAAAGAACATAGCGTTCTATTTGTGTTGAACAAACTGTTTAGTTGATTCACCTTCAATTAGTGTAAAGTTGTGAATTCATCAATCACATGATATGCTTCTGAAGCTTCCAGAACAAGATAGGAGATGCACAATCTGATCAGGACTTCTGTCTTCAATCTTTATTACTAAACAAATTCTCGTGTGTGTGTGTATATAGATATATAGATATGTCTTTTTTTCTTTTTTTGTATTTGCTTTAAATGATTATGATCCTTTGTATGGATGATTAAACTAAAATACTATAAAGAAATTTCAGGGACTCACTGTATTTGACATATATTTCTAATTATACCAGTCTTGATCTGAGTCATCCTCATTAAAGTGGCAATGGTTTTTTTCTTATGTTGGCATCCTAATAAATTTCTTTCTTTTCCAAAAATGCTACTGAAAAAATGATTTTTATTCATTGTTGACTTAAACACATGAGGAAACTATTTTTTGGATTCAGGACCTTTGTGGCTCCACTCGAGAGGTTGAAATTGGAGTACATGGTCCGGGGTGAACAGAGCAATCTGCCTGAGCTCATCAAGAAAATCGCCACCACACAAGGTTTAAAGGGCTTTTGGAGAGGAAATTTTGTCAATATTCTTCGCACTGCGCCGTTTAAAGCAATAAACTTCTGTGCATATGATACATACAGAAAACAACTACTTAATCTTTCCGGAAACTATGAGACCACAAACTTTGAGAGGTTTATAGCTGGAGCTGCGGCTGGAATCACCGCCACAATAATGTGCATTCCAATGGACACGGTATGCATCATCTTCAACATTTGTTGTTGCAATTTAGGATGTGAATGTATACCTTCTCTTCTTTTTTCCCCTGCTTTAGTACATCAGGTAGCTTGTCTCTTGTTCAAAAGATGGTAACTTTTTAAGGTTTAGTTACCTCATTTACATTATGTTTTATCAACTTCATAATTCCAGAAATCATAAATTAAGTCTACCATGCATATCTAAAGATATGGTTAATCCATTGTCTTATTCTCTCTCTCTCTCTCTCTCTCTCTCTCTGCCCCCTTAATCTCGTTCTTTCTCCAATACCCCTTGCTCATTCCTCCCTAGGGGTGTAACTGAGCCAAGCCGACTCATGACCTGGCTTAGGCTCAACTCAATAAACTGCTTAGGCTCAAATCAACCCTGACTCGATTCATTAGCTCATGATTCAGCCAGTTTAAACAAGATACTAATATAAATAGACTCATTTTATTATAATTTAAGATTTTATCTTTAAATTATTAAAAATATTTAGAAAATGATATTTTACATTTTAAATCAATTGATTTTTTATTATTTATCTCATATCTTCTCATCATGTCATTTTATTATAAAATTTTAATATTATTTTTTTCTATTTCATAATAAACAAGCTGATTCAAACTCATAGACTTAAGGTTGTGCTATAACTCAAATTTGATTAATTTATCAAGCTCAAACTATGGATTTTTTAGCTTGACTAGACCCGTTTACACCCCTAGAATCTTACTCCTCACCCTCCCTCTCCCTCTCCAATCTCTTTGAAGGATATGACTAAGGTCATTTGAATTCCAATTATTCAGATCCGAACAAAGATGGTTGCACCAGNAAAATTAGAACCTGGATCCGTTTCTTGCTGTAATTTTTGCTGTTAGTTTTGTCTTGCTTGAAACAATATTCTTTCTCGGTGTTTATTTTGGAGTTGAGTTCTAGTTTTATTAATTAATTCATGCGTGGATGCTTCTTTGTACGAACTATAGCCCAATTTGAGTGACAAATAGTCTTACATTTTGTTTTCTGTTGTTGGTTTTCTGTTCGTTTTGGAGCGTTTTCCTTATGAATGGTTAATTTGGTTGCTGTTGTTGGTTAACATATCACTCAATTCTTATATGTATTTTATACTACTGAATTCGTTTTCCCAGCAAATTATTCTCCAGCCGGTCTCCCTCTGATCGACCTTCCTCCGGCCAGTTGCCGCACTTATCGATCGTCTGAGACGACCGATCAATCCTTCCCTGTCTGAAACCGTGGATGTCTAAAGTCAGAATTATCAAATCTGCGGCTATATTTTGTCCAAGCCAACCGCTTGGCGAGACCTAAGATAAAAAGGGGAGATTTTACATATTTGTCATTCAATTTATCAATTTATACAGACCTACATACCCGCCATTCAATGCTACTCATCGGCCGACAAAACTTTCCGAACGATCGCTGCTCCGGTTGCTTCCGACCAACCACCAACTTCCAGTCAAAACTTGGCGGGCTCAAGAAAATCATGCATACCATCTGTCAATTAATCTCAACTGAGGAATTTTGTTTTTCAAGTTATCTTTATTAATGTGCAGGAAGACATACTCATCTTTTTTTTCTTAAGCTTATCAATTGTGTTGAATCCTTTTATTTATTCTGAAATCTATTTATCAAAGCTGCTCTTGCACACCTTTCATTTCTTTTTTTTGATCAAGGTATCGGTTATCTGATGATTGACTAATGGATAGGAGTTTCTGTAGATCATTTTTTATAGGTCGCCACTCTACACTTGGGAACTTGACCCCGGATAATAACACTAACACCGACACCAAGATCTTCTGATTGGTAATAAGGGCCTATGGGATGTATGGACACCCGACAATTACAAGCTTTGCGAGGAGTGCGTAAACGATCGTTGTGCGCCAAAATTATAAAGTTAACACCCTACAACGACAAGCTCCACGATGGGTGTCAAACGATCGCCAGAGGCTTATAAGACGTATCAACACCTGACAAAGACAAGCTTGACGAGGAATAAAAAATCGTCCTGCGCTCAAATTGTAAAGTTAACACTCAACAGCGACAAACCCCGCGATGGGTGTCTAATGATTGTCAGAGGCTTATAGGACGTATCGACACTCGACAACGACAAGCTCCGTGAGGGGTACGTAAATGATCGTTCTGCGCCCAAATTATAAAGTTAACATCTGACAACGACAATCTCTGCGAGAGGTGTTTAATGATTGCTAGTGGCCTATGAGACGCATCGACACCCAATAACAAGCTCCGTGAGGAGTGTGTAAACGATCATCTTGTGCCTGAATTAAAAAGTTAATACTCGACAACGACAAATTCCGTGAGTGGTGTTTAACGATCACCAAAGGCCCATGGGACGTATCAGCACCCGATATCGACAAGCTCCGCGAGGGGTGCATAAATGATCATCCTGCGACCAAATCACAAAATTAACACTCGGCCGAGAAGCTCCACGAGGGGTGTACAACTCTTAAGACTCTCCACTGGGGTGAACATCTATAAGACTTCCCCTTCGGGGCGAGCAACTCCAAGGCTTCTCTTTGGGGAACATCCCCAAGATTCTACTATGGGGCAGACAACTCTAAGACTTCTTTTGACAGCCGACTCTTTCTCTGATGTTCGGCTCTTCCCCCGATGACCGGCCTTTTTCCTGGTAGAAAAATTTCAGAATGACAAACCTAACAAATGACAATAAAAATTGAGCGCAAAGGACGCATAAGGGGGAATATCATTAACGATTAATAATTTAATTATATAAATTTCCTTTTCCTTATTGCAATTGTTGCTACTAAGGAACAAAAAAAATTAGGAAACTTAATATGTATAGAAAGAAAATGATACTAAGACCTCGTCAAGCCAAAACAAGTCCTCGTTGGAGGCAAAAATACTTCAGTTGGTCACCTCGCATCAGTCGGTCGGTTAAGCTCTTTTTTCGGCCATCCACCTCAATCGGTCGGCTAGGCCTCTCCTCTAGCCATTTCACATCAGTTGGCCAACCAGTTCTCTCAACTGATCTATTAATTCCATCACGAATCTCGAGGTTGTCCAACGGTCAGGGTAAAAGGGACTAATGTGGTATCAACTTCTTCTCTTTAAAATAGAGTTGAATATGTAATTTTTATATACTTTTTACCTCTCTTATCTTCTATAAAGAAGAAGGTTTTACGATATAAAAATGACACTTTTTTGGCTCCACACACTTGTAAGATCAAGCTTCATAAAATAACAATGGTCCACAAGGCCCGATACACCCATTTTCTCCCAGGCCGGGGGAATTCCTCCTCTCTCTCCCCCTTATTTCTCTCATTCTCTCGATCATCTCTCCTTAGTCCAAAGTTTCATTCCTTGGCACAGTGCACCAGACAGAGTTGGATTCATCAGGAAGAAAACTTGATCTGGTTTTAGGGTTGAGATCGACACTCAAGAAATTTTTGGTGTACCTTTTCTTAGTTTTGAGTTCGACACCTAAGAAAATTAATTTCTCTCATAAATTTAAAGTACAATTTTCTACATTTAATAACAGGCATTTGACTGAAAGAACATAGCGTTCTATTTGTGTTGAACAAACTGTTTAGTTGATACACCTTCAATTAGTGTAAAGTTGTGAATTCATCAATCACATGATATACTTCTGAAGCTTTCAGAACAAGATAGGAGATGCACTATCTGATCAGGACTTCTGTCTTCAATCTTTATTACTAAACAAATTCTCGTGTGTGTGTGTGTATAGATATATAGATATCTCTTTTTTTCTTTTTTTGTATTTGCTTTAAATGATTATGGTCCTTTGTATGGATGATTAAACTAAAATACTATAAAGAAATTTCAGGGACTCACTATATTTGACATATATTTCTAATTGTACCAGTCTTGATCTGAGTCGTCCTCATTAAAGTGGCAATGGTTTTTTTCTTATGTTGGCATCCTAATGGATTTCTTTCTTTTCCAAAAATGCTACTGAAAAAATGATTTTTATTCATTGTTGACTTAAACACATGAGGAAACTATTTTTTGGATTCAGGACCTTTGTGGCTCCACTCGAGAGGTTGAAATTGGAGTACATGGTCCGGGGTGAACAGAGCAATCTGCCTGAGCTCATCAAGAAAATCGCCACCACACAAGGTTTAAAGGGCTTTTGGAGAGGAAATTTTGTCAATATTCTTCGCACTGCACCGTTTAAGGCAATAAACTTCTGTGCATATGATACATATAGAAAACAACTACTTAAACTTTCCGGAAACTATGAGACCACAAACTTTGAGAGGTTTATAGCTGGAGCTGCGGCTGGAATCACCGCGACAATAATGTGCATTCCAATGGACACGGTATGCATCATCTTCAACATTTTTTTGTTGCAATTTAGGATGTGAATGTATACCTTCTCTTCTTTTTTCCCCTGCTTTAGTACATCAGGTAGCTTGGCTCTTGTTCAAAAGATGGTAACTTTTCAAGGTTTAGTTACCTCATTTACATCATGTTTTATCAACTTCATAATTTCAGAAATCATAAATTAAGTCTACCATGCATATCTAAAGATATGGTTAATCCTATGTCTTATTCTCTCTCTCTCTGCCCCCTTAATCTCGCTCTTTCTCTCTCTCTCTCTCTCTGCCCCCTTAATCTCGCTCTTTCTCCAATACCCCTTGCTCATTCCTCCCTAGGGGTGTAACTGAGCCAAGCCGACTCATGACCCGGCTTAGGCTCAAACCAACCCTTACTCGATTCATTAGCTCATGATTTAGCCAGTTTAAACAAGATACTAATATAAATAGACTCATTTTATTAAAATTTAAGATTTTATCTTTAAATTATTAAAAATATTTAGAAAATGATATTTTACATTTTAAATCAATTGATTTTTTATTATTTATCTCATATCTTCTCATCACATGTCATTTTATTATAAAATTTTAATATTATTTTTTTTCTATTTCATAGACTTAAGGTTGTGCTATAGCTCAAACTTGATTAATTTATCAAGCTCAAACTGTGGGATTTTTAGCTTGACTAGACTCGTTTATGCCCCTAGAATCTTACTCCTCACCTCCTTCTCCAATCTCTTTGAAGGATATGACTAAGGTCATTTGAATTCCAATTATTCAGATCCGAACGAAGATGGTTGCACCAGGAGGTGAGGCATTAGGTGGAGTTATCGGCACGTTTCAACACATGGTCCGCATGGAGGGATTCTTCTCCTTATACAAGGGTTTGGTGCCTTCCATTATCAGCATGGCACCATCCGGCGCTGTCTTTTATGGAGTATACGACATATTGAAGTCGGCTTATCTACATTCGCCTGAAGGAAGGAAGAGAATCGCATTGATGAATCAACAAGGAGATCAATTGAATGCGTTGGATCAGCTCGAATTGGGCCCAACGAGAACTTTACTGTATGGGGCTATTTCTGGCTGTTGTGCTGAGGCTGCTACATATCCTTTTGAAGTTGTAAGGAGGCAGCTACAGTTACAGGTCCAAGCAACTAGATTAAGTGCTTTGGCAACTTGTGTAAAGATAGTTGAGCAAGGTGGTGTTCCAGCACTTTATGCTGGCTTGATTCCAAGCATGTTACAGGTAATATCAAAATTCACATGTGTAGCATGCAAATCTTATGTATATACATATCTCACACTGAAACATTTATATTTACATACATAGTACTTCGGCATTTTGAACTTATGCGTGAAAAAGATGTGCTTTACTTTTAAAAAATGGTAATAGTACTATTTTTTATGTTATATTAATGATTTGAGTGCTATGTTTGTGAATATGAAAGTATAGGTGTGAGATATGAAAATACATTAGAATTGTGTGCTACGCATTTTAATTCCTTTATATTTCATGTTTTGGTTGATTCTAATGCATCCTTTTTCAATATATATATTTATTTATATGGTAAAACAATATTCTTTGATTCTTTTTCAAATTTAATTATATTACTTGAGTGACTTCATACGGCCAAATACGAAAGAATATCATGCATTGAACCTGTATATTAAGGGTTTGGGATCATTTTTATTTTTTATTTTTTAATTAATTTTAAAAACATATTTATTTAATTCATTTTTTGTATTTTTTTTTAATTTTTTGTTCTTAAAATAAATTAATTTGTTTTCAATAACATTCAAAACATCTAAAATTTTTTTTGAGTGTTTTAAAAAAAAACTTAACATGTTATAACATATTAAATATGTTTTATTTCAAGTATGAAAATTAAAAGAATAAAAANTTTTATTTTTTAATTAATTTTAAAAACATATTTATTTAATTCATTTTTTGTATTTTTTTTAAATTTTTTGTTCTTAAAATAAATTAATTTGTTTTCAATAACATTCAAAACATCTAAATTTTTTTTTGAGTGTTTTAAAAAAAAAACTTAACATGTTATAACATATTAAATATGTTTTATTTCAAGTATGAAAATTAAAAGAATAAAAAACAAAAATCAAATGTGATCCCCGGCCACTTAGTTTTTAGGTTTAAAATATGTAGTAGGAGATACAACTAGTTTACTCAGGTAACTTTTATTTTATTTTTTTTTAATGTGTACACACATAGCACTGATATCTTTAGTATTAGATAAAAAATATCACTATTACATTTTTTTTCTTTTAAATTGAAATCCTCATTTTCATCCATAGATTCAAAGCATCAAAGTGCTATGTATGTAAATATGAAAGTTTAGGTGTGAGATATGTGAATACATAAGGATTTTGTGCTAAGTATGTAAATTTCTCTTTATTTTATCTATTCCTCTATTGAGTGCCAACATCTCATGTTGTATATATTCAAATCATTTTAATCTATTTCCAATTACCTAATGTGTACCTTTCTTTTAATATAATCATTCTTTGATTTATCCTTCTTAAAGTTGACACATACCCTCTTAACATTCTCATTTTTGCTATGCTTAACTTAGATAAAAAATGATTTTTTGAGTGCTTAATACTCTAATCCATACAACTTTGAACCTAACCATGATTGTATAAAACTTATCTTCAAAAATTTTCTAAGATATTTTCTCATTAGATAATTCTTATGAGGCAACTATTCTCTCACATTATTTGTAGTAGTTATATTCTCATCTTTCTTTATTCTTCTATGTAATAGATCTATTGTACTTGAATCTATTATTTATAAATGTCATCTTATTTTCTTAATATTGTCATGTGGAGATCTGCGATGGAGGGAGGAAGGCTTGATTCTAGATTTTAATTTTGAGCAATTCAAGCTACTTAATCACTCCATGTATTATAAACTGAATGAAGAAGGATAAAAAGGGAGAAAATCACGTCATTGTCGGGTCCCAAGCCCTAAATGTAAAAATGGAGGGTTGCGTTAGGAGATTTAATACAAATGATACCTTTTGAAGAAAGAATTTTTATTGGAGGAGATTCAAATGGACATGTCGGTAGAGTGATAGAAGATTTTAAAAATATTCATGATGACTACGGTTTCAGAGTGATTAATGAATAAGGTAGAACCATATTAGATTATTTTTTAGCGTGTGTTTTTGTTATTGCTAATATTTTATTCAAAAAAAGATATTTTTACTTATAAGAATTAATTTAATAAAACACCACTTGATTATTTTCTTATGAGAAGAAGATATCTTTGAGAATGTAAAGATTGTAAGGTCATTTCAATTAAGGATTTAAGTACTCAACTTCGATTATTAGTTTTGGATTTTAAGATGAAAAGTTATAAAATAAAGAATATTAAGAATCACTGTCATAGAATTAGATGATGGTACATAATAAATAAGTAAAATTATTTTTATGAATAAATTGCATGATTTCAAGATTCAGGATGTTCATGAAGAAGCAAATTCTATGTCGGATAAAGTAACAAAAACTATTAAATAAGTGACAAAAGATGTACTTGGAGAATTAATAAGAAAATTTTCTATAAAAGAAATAGTTGATGGTGGAATAATAATGTGCAGGAAAAGATAAATTAGTTCGGTTGTAAAAACTTAGAGAACTAGAAAAAATATAATAACCTGCAGAGAGTCTAAGAGAACAATTTGTGATGTTAAAAATTTTATTTTTGGTGATCGATATAATAGATTAAATACCGAAGAGTGTGAAAAATATATGTATAAAATAGTCAAACAAAGTAAAAATATAAGTAAAGATTTAACTTAAGTAAAGTGTATTAAAGACAAAAATTGATAAGTGTTTTTTATAAAAAGTATTCAACATAAGTGAGTGAGTTATTTTGATAAACTTTTCAATGAAGTTTCTGAGAATACGATCGACCTTAGTATCTTAATATCGTTATTAATAATAAAATGTTTAATTTTTACCGTCACATTAATAAAAGAGAAGTTGAGGAGGCTTTAAAGAAACCAAGTGTGTAAAGTCTGTAGGATTTGATGATATCTCAATTGAAGTGTGGATGTATTTAGGAGATTTGGGAGTTTCTCGGCTTACTAAACTCTTTAATAGTATTTTTAAAACTAAAAAGATGTCTGAAGAGTGGGTGAAGAGTATTTTGGTCCCCATTTTTAAGAATAAAGGGGATGCACAAGAGTGTGCAAAATATAGAGGAATTAANTATAAATATCATCTTATTTTCTTAATATTGTCATTTGGACATCTGCGATGGAGGGAGGAAGGCTTGATTCTAGATTTTAATTTTGAGCAATTCAAGCTACTTAATCACTCCATGTATTATAAACTGAATGAAGAAGGATAAAAAGGTAGAAAATCACGTCATTGTTGGGTCCCAAACCCTAGATGTAAAAGTGGAGGGTTGCATTAGGAGATTTAATAGAAATGATACCTCTTGAAAAAAGAATTTTTATTGGAGGAGATTCAAATGGACATATCGGTAGAGTGGTAGAAGATTTTGAAAATATTCATGATGACTACGGTTTCAGAGTGATTAATGAAGAAAGTAGAGCCATATTAGATTATGTTTTAGCGTGTGTTTTTGTTATTTCTAATATTTTATTCAAAAAAAGAGATGAACATATTTTTACTTGTAAGAATTGATTTAATAAAACACCAATTAATTATTTTCTTACGAGAAGAAGATATCTTTGAGAATGTAAAGATTGTAAGGTCATTCCAATTAAGGATTTAAGTACTCAACTTCGATTATTAGTTTTGGATTTTAAGATGAAGAGTTATAAAACAAAAAAATATTAAGAATCACAATCATAGAATTAGATGAGGAGGCTTTAAAGAAACCAAGTGTGTAAAGTCTGTAGGACCTGATTATATCTCAATTGAAGTGTGGAAATATTTAGGAGATTTGGGACTTTCTTGGCTTACTAAACTCTTTAATATTATTTTAAAAACTTAAAAGATGCCTGAGGAGTGGGTGAATAGTATTTTGGTCCCCATTTTTAAGAATAAAGGGGATGCACAAGAGTGTGCAAAATATAGAGGATTAAATTGAGTTTCATACTTTAAAATTATAAGAGAGGGTAATTGAATATAGGTTAAGACATATTACAAAGATTTCTTATAATTAGTTTGGATTTATGTTAGGCAGATCTACTATGGAACCTATACTTTTATGGAGAGGTTTGATAGAGAAGCACAGAGAGAATAAGGAGGATATACATNGTATTACAAAGATTTCCCATAATTAGTTTGGATTTATATTAGGCAGGTCTACTATGGAACCTATACTTTTATGGAGAGGTTTGATAGAGAAGCACAGAGAGAATAAGGAGGATATACATATGATTTTTATTAATTTAGAAAAAAATTTACAATAAGCTTCCAAGAGATATCCTTTGGAGAGTTCTAGAGAAGAAAGGTGTTGATATAATTTATATTCAAGTCATTAAAGACATGTATACTGGAGTTTTTACTTGTGTTCGAACATGAGGATTGGCCAAATATTTTCCTATTTCAGTTGGATTACATCACGGAGCGACTTTAAGCCCATATCTTTTTGCTTTAGTTATGGATGCTCTTAATGAAAATTTACAGGAGGATCTACCTTGGTATATGTTTTTCACTTATCATATTCCTCTTGTGGATAAGACTAGATAAAAAACTTAGGAAAAACTTGAATTACGGAGGTCTACTTTGAAGTCTAAAGGCCTTCATTTGAGTAGAACTAAAACTGAATTAGTAGTAGTAGCTATAGTGACTGAGTTGTTGCTATAGGTGATCAAAGTATTAAAATGTGTGAACATTTTAGATATCTCAGGTCTATTGTTCAAAGTGATGGTGATATTGATGGGGATGTTATTAGTAGAATTCAAGTTGGTTGGTTGAAGTGAAGGAATGCTTCAAGCCTATTGTATGATAGAAAAGTACCGCTTA
The DNA here is from genome assembly GCA_002079205.1 of Phalaenopsis hybrid cultivar. Lineage (NCBI taxonomy): Eukaryota > Viridiplantae > Streptophyta > Magnoliopsida > Asparagales > Orchidaceae > Phalaenopsis > Phalaenopsis hybrid cultivar. The sequence goes on from JXCR01149071.1 coordinate 207,725, forward strand.
AACTGAAAGGAAAATTTTATAAGATGGTAGTGAGGCGTGCAATACTTTATGGCGCTTAATCTGGCCTTTAAAAGAGAAGCATAAAACTAAGTTAAGTGTTGTCGAGATGAGAATGCTTAGGTGGATGCTTGTCTTTACACTTAGAGACAAAATGCGAAATGATTATATCTGTGATATGGTTAGTGTAGCTCCAGTCGCAAACAAAAAATAGAGAATCGTTTTAAATGGTTTGGTCGTATTAAACGTTGACCCATTTGATGATTCGGTTAGGAGAGTAGATGTTTTAAATTTGACTTATGTTAAGAAATGCAGAGATAGACCTAGAAAGATTTGGGTATATTTTATAAAAAAATGATCTCAATTTATTAGAATTAAATGAAAATATGACACTCAATAGGATGCAATGGAGAAAAATGATTCATTTAGCCAACCATACTTAGTAGGATAAAGGCTTGTTGTTGTTATTGTTGTTGTTGCATCATCCCTCACTATGAGTATTTTTAGAATATAAACCTTTGTCACTAAGTAACTATCCTTATGAAGTGTTTGGTAGCATAGTTTAAATAGGATTTAACTATGGATTTAGCATAAATTCAACCAAACATAAATAAAATGAAAATTAAATCCAACGCTTCTTATGTCCAATTTTTTTGCATTCTATTTTTTCTTCATCCGTTCCCTATCTTTTATGACGTAAATCCGGATATACCTATTTTTTCTTCATCCGTTCCCTATCTTTTATGACGTAAATCCGGATGTACTAAATCCAATTGAGAGGCAGATTTAAGAATTTCCTGCACCATCACTCGGGAGCTCATATCCGTTGCACAAAGTTTCACATTTACTGGATTTGATAAATAATATTCAATGTAAGGTTGCAGCCAAACACCGCCTCATCCTTATCCTCATCCTTATAAACACTAATTACAAGAGTGATTTCGATACTAATCATGGGCACACATTACTAACCAACTTTTAGCTAATTACAAACGTAACTTGCGAATTTACAACATACTCGAAGCGAACCAATAATAGCAATATGTATTCTCTCTTTCACACATGCGTTCGAGCGCACACAATATTATTGTCCCTCATTTTAGTTTTCTACTCAAACATCCATCTATTTTTCTCGAAAAAAAAGCATTCATTTTTTTTATTCAAATTATTTTCTAATTTAACTCCATTTTTTTCAGGTTTTACCCTCTGCTGCCATCAGTTACTTTGTTTATGAATTTATGAAGATTATCCTCAAAGTTGAGTGATTAAATCCATTTATGGCAACTGCTCCATTAGATGTGAGTGAAAGATGATTACATGGCTCGTTCGTTTTTTTGTCTTTTTTGCCTTCCTTAATTGGGGAAAATTTACCATGTCCCTCTTACCTTTACATCCAGTAGAATCATGTATTAGATCCACCCGAAGTCCTGCAGTTGCAAAATTCTGTTATGAACCTGTTTCATATATTGAAATTTTTTCATACCCAATCTGGAGATTTTATGGGAATTGAACTCCTAAACTAATGATTTTTTTTAATTTATTTTACCATTTTTTGGGATCTTTATTAACTTTTTTGCACTTTGCTTTTAATCAATAATAATTTTATTAAACATCTTTATGTGCCACACTATGTTGTGCTGGGGATGATGTCACATTCTTTCTATATATTTGCAAAAGTTATTGAGGATTAGTCCACCATCTTCGCCTTGGTTAGTGTCGATGTTCATCATCTTTCATCATACACTTGCCAACTTCATGTACAAAATACAACCATTTGAATTTTTAAAATGTGAGATACATTTTTTTTCATGCATATGTACATTCATAGGGGTATGCAATTATATTGCAACAAGCTATATTGGTAGAGAGATTTTGATCGGCTTGACCACAAAAAAATAATTCACATATAATCAGAGAAATAATACAGAACAGATAGACAACACATTTTTTGATGTAAAAATTTGATGAGAGAAATCGCAAGAATTAAATCAGTTTATTTTTTATTTTTATTATCAGTAAATATGAATTACGAAGAATCACCTTCCTGCTTTGCCATTGATCTCTCTTTTATTTATTTTTGTTTTTATTTTCTCAAGGAAGCTCTAATTAAGTATAGTTTCAAATACGAAGACAATTCCTGTTATGTCTTGTAAGTAAATAAGAATTTAATACTTTCATGATTGTTGCTTTGTAGAATAAGAAAATTGTCTAGCAATTTAAATTAAATAAGAAAAAAAAATTGCAGTCAGAGAGGAAACGTCTTCTATGCTGAGATTCAAAATATTTGCAGATTTATCGTTCATAACTCTAAACTGCAATTAAAAAAATCAATAACTCTAAAACTTATTAACTTCAAAGTATTTGCCAGTAAGCATATTGCAACTTGTAAATTAGGAAGTATTTGCCATCCAGAAGGTGGACTGCTTCAGAACTTCCCATGAAGGATTGATAGAATAAATTAAAGTCGGATTAATATTAGATATGATATGCTAATGATCAAAATAAATTTAAAATAAAAAAATATAAGCCTAAATCTGGAACAGCCGATTATTCTATTTTTATACTAAATTAATTTTCGACTATCTATTGAAAGACTTATTAAAGTTGGTTGGTTGAAGCAAAGGAATGCATCGGGTCTATTGTATGATAAAAAAGTAGTTTACAAGATAGTAGTGAGACCTGCAATGTTTCGTGGTGCAGAATATTGGCCTTTAAAATAGAAGTATAAAACAAAGTCAAGTGTTATTGAGATGACAATGCTTAGGTGGATGAGTGGCTTGACAATTAGAGAGAAAATATGAAACAAATCTATTCAAGAAAGGGTTGGTGTAGCTCTACTGGCAGACAAGATTAGAGAGAGTCGTCTTAGATGATTTGGTCGACGTTTAATAATGTCAAATATCATAATAATAGTAAGTAATAAGCCTTTATATATCCCTACTTAACAAAGGCATCATTCATCTCACAACCTCAACACACACAGGAGTATAATAGGTACTCTTAAAGATAATATCAACATATAGTCAAAACTAATCTCTTTCATCTCATGCTAGCATGCAACCTTCATATTGGAAATTTAAGTTTTTTATTTATAAATATTCTCTTAATCATTGAATATGCATCTAATTGGCTTAGCATCATTTCAAACAGGACTATTAAAAACATTTAACTAAATCCTACAGCTTGTTATATAATCTGTGGTTAACTGAGAAAACTATTAAACATTACTCAAAACTATAATAAGTAGAGTGAAGAAAGATGCTAACAAATAAAAGCTTGATATTTTCTAAGCAATCAGTAAACTTAAAATTACCTGATAAACAAGACATAATTCCAAGTCTTATTATAGAAAAACTTTATGCATAAAGCTCCCGCAAAATATTTGGATGTTTTACCAAACACTCAAACTCAAAATTATCTGATGATAACACACCACTGATAGGCTTATTTACACAACTTTATGGTACACGATGCTTCAAAATAAAAATTTGATACATTTTTTCTCACATATAAAACTAAAGATACCTGATTAATAGCACAGCACTGGTAGATTCATCTATACAGCAACTTTGTGGTACATCGATATTCTACAGAATCTGATTCTCTGCAAAGTGAGAGGAACAAAAAGATGGATTTTTTACACCTGATTTCCATTATAAGAATCTAACCGATAGCATTTGGCTGTACTGTGTTCTCCACCTCCCAACTGCTAGATGAAATTTTTTATTGTCAGCAATACCTTATATAGAGTAAATATCAATACAAGAAAGCAATAGAGAGCAAAAGAAGAAAAATTGCTCAAGTAAAATAAAGAAGCTCATTATGAGGACTGCTAGCTGTTTGTTTTATAGAAAAAACAATACAGTTATACATTGTAAAAGGAATTCGGTGTAATTGAAATATTTTTGAGTTATGTGATTCTATGTAAACAAATGCATTTGTTAACTTTTGTGTCTGGTTCAAAGAAAAAATGAAAGTAATGTAAAATAAAGGCAGTAGGTGGTGGGAGCCAGAGGATACTGGAGGGCGTCGGTACCCGAAAAACATCACTCTTGTGGTATATTTCGAATTCACCCAAAATCAGATGAATTCTGAATGCATTGAAAATGAACTAATATGTCAATTCGAAACACTTCAAACTTTTACTGTACATTCTATTTTCCTCAAACCAAACACCTGACACTCCTTTTGCATCCATCCGAACAACCTCTTAATCATAAGAAAACTAAATAACGATAGGTAAGGAAAATTTCATTAAACTCACACCGGCGGAGAAAGCGGTCTCAATTCGTAATCTGATGTGTCTGGGGATGCCTCTGTAAATAAACACGACTTCTAACACCAGTTTCATGGGTGACAAAATGCTCCGATTGGACTGAATCTGATGAAGGAGACCACACAGGAACCAGACCCCTTTCTGTGTAACTACTCAACGACTCCTCCGAGAACTCAACCCTTGAAGGACTGAGGTGTAGAATTGTACTATTTGTATCTGTAACTCCATGAGTCTGGGCTTCAAAACTCGCATTTATCGGTACTTCAGCCCTGCTATCTTCCACACTGTCACCTATATCTACAGAGATTTCTTCCTCCTCAATTCTGAGTAATGAAGAAGTCATGCTGGGCACCATCTGATCCAGGTACCTCCTGGTTGTGGTTTGAATATTATTCGTCCCAGTATGCTCAAGTTCGGCTTCCATATTCCCTTCAAGAGGATATTCAATATATTGCGAATCCATGGAATCGCCAAGGCCCTCTTCCATCCCATTCTCCATGGCAGCTCTCGAAGCGGCTTCGATCTGCCACATCTCTGTAAGAGCCTCCTCTAATCTTCGTTTAGCTGTAGAAATTTCTATAACTGGAAAAGGGTAGTTGGAACCGAGCTCAATGCCTGCCGCTTGGAGTAAAGATTCAGGTGCATCCCACGGGTGGTGTATCCAATCGGTCGGTAGCCTCGAGAGTTCGGGAAGCCAGCGTCGAACATATTCACCATCCGGGTCGAACTTGTAGCCTTCAAACTTTGTAAGTAGAATCAGTTAGAAAAAGAAGAGTAACAGAAGTTTTAGCCAGAAGATTGAACACTTTTATAGAATAGTACATAAAGCTACATGCATTAGTGTGCCATTATAATAACTTCCATTGGTTTTAGATTTTAAAACAGTTAAAAGCTCAATGAAAATTAAAAAAAAAAAAGGATATCAATCATAAATAAAGTCCAAAACATCTCTGATAAAAAAAAAAGAAGCGCATTTACATACATAGCACTCAAACCACATCAAAAATAGCATAATCACAACTTTTCAAAGTGAAATCCACCTTTTCATGCATAGGCTTAAAGCAGCAAGGTACTGTATATGTAAATATGAAAGTTTAGGCGTGAGATATGACTTTCATTAACAAATCAAGTTCAACACCATGAAACAAAACTCTATCATGACACCAAAAAACACCATAAACAACTTAAACAATGTCATAAAGGAAAATAAAGAGAAATTTCAACTAAAACTGATAAATATACCCGAGGGTTATCGATGCGATCCAACTCCCGACCATCCGGAAGAGTTCCAGATATATACTGCCAACCCAAGGCATCACTTTCAAGATCAGCATCCAGAAGTGTATCCCAAAAGTACTTCATCCCCCACCTCCATGGAAGCTGCAAAACTTTTACAAAGAAACTGGATACAACCACACGGATACAGTTATGCAGCCAACCAGTGGCCCAAAGTTCTCTCATTCCAGCATCCACGAGGGGATAGCCAGTCCTTCCCTGTCTCCAAGCTTTGAAGTAGCCCTCATCAACAACCCAAGGGAAGAACCTGAGGTGAGAAAGTAGAGGTCTTTCATGGCTGCAGGGGAAGTTGAAACTCAAGTATCTTGAGTACTCCCGGAAGCCGATGGACTTGAAAAACAAGTTGACGCTCTCTTCTCCTGCTTCGTTCCCCTCGTTAGCCCACACGAGCTGTTTGATTCGGACGAGATGAAAGACTTTACGAATACTCAATTCTCCAAAATGTAGATGGGGGGAGAGGAGAGAGGTGGTTGTACCATCTGCCTTTTTTCGGTTCCTTGAGTAGTAAATCAGTGGTCCGTTGATGAATGAACTGAGGGCCTTATCAGCATTCTGCCATCCTGGAGACCAAGCTCTTGCAAGAAGAGCATTGCTTCCCCTCTCGGATTCATCCTCAAATACTAAATTGTCTGAGGGGCACCTTGAAATATCACCTATGGAAGAAGGAGCTTCACTCAGTTACATTTATTGTTGTAACAACAATGGAAAGCTTGGATTCGACCTTTCTGTAACAACTGTGGTTTGCAGTAACAGACATAGCAGAGATATTTATGTCTAAGAAAGGAAAGTTTTGACAAATAGGGAAGAAATCACAAGGGAAAATTTTGATAATTTCAGATTTATACGATTAATCAAGCATTGATCGAAATAATAGATGGTATATTATTTTTTGAGATAAATATAAAAATTATTTAGATTGACTACTACCTTATGCCTTTGACTTACCTAAATGATGCAAACTTAAGTTTTGATTCCATTTGCTTAAAGAATAGATGCAAGCTTAAAAAAAGACTGCGATAGGCTAGAATTCCAGCTAATACTGATATGTCAACTGAAAAAAAAAAAACAGCACGTGGAGCATTTTTGTATGAACAAAATACAAAAAATTAAAACAAGGTGCAAAGCTCTTAAGTCACAGAATTGATTTGGCTTGCAGTTTCAAATAAAAAAGCTAGCATTCTTTGGATATTAAAAAAAAAAAGGGTATTTACATACATAACACCTAATTCTCATGTATTTATATATCAAACAAAACCTTGCTTTTTACGGTTATACCACCCAACTATTTCATATCACATCAAAATATCACTATTTTAACTTGAAAAAAAGCGAAATACACCTTTTCGTGCACATGTAAGGTGTCATACAAGTAAAAATTGAAGCCTAGGTGTTGGACATGTAAATGCAGAAGAATTGAGTGGTATGCATGTAAATCTTCCTAAAAAAATTATTGATTTTTATAAGTTCATCAGAATCCTAGTTCTTTAAATTTAAGAACAATGTTGGAAGTGCAAATATTTACATAAAAATCTTATGAATTAAATCAACAGCCCTGAAGAAAATAAAAGAAGATTATAATCAACTCCAGCAAATATATAATGTAATCTCAGGCAAAAATAAAACAGGAAAGAGTATATATAAGCCTGTAGAGATCAATCTCCATCTGAATAGCTACAAAGTTCAACAAGATAGTTTCCGTAAACTTCGACAGAAAAGAGGTCAAATGAATATAAATTTGAATATAAGTTATATCTAACCCCTTCTCTCCTAATCAAGCTTCTTATACTCAAATATATCAAAAGAAGCCAGCTAAGCCCAATAGTGTGAGATCCCTTAGGATGAAGCATGGTGCTTTGTCCGAAACTCCACAGTTAAGCTGATTTCTTAAATGTAAAACCATCTTTTGGTGTAACAATAAGTGCTTTCTTAGAAACTCTAAAGTTAAGCATGCTCATCCTGAAACACCCTTAGGATAGGTGATTGGTTATAGGGTGGTGCAGTAGCATTGTAAGCCTCGTATGCCTGGCTTGTAGAAGGGATTGAGGTGGTGGCTAAGCTATGGTTCTCTTGAGAGGGGCAGAGAGTTTAAGTGTGGCAGAAAGGAAGGACCATCTTAAACTAATCTAACGATAAAACTCTTGAATCTCCAAAGCACAAGAGTTTAGATTGATCGCCAAGCTTCTCCAAGAGATTAGAGATCACACAACAAGCTTCACTAAGAATTTGCTCTCAATCAAACAATTTGATTTCATCCAACAATAATTTCAAACAAACTTACATATCAAGCATCGAATGGTGCGCTTGGCCAATTTTCACTTTGTCGCTTACAACTCAACATGGATTGTTGGAATGGATAAATACATGATACATGATGCATGCTGAAAATAACATGAAATGAAAGAAAGATGCATAATGAAAATTTTGGACAAACAAAAAAGGAAAGAGAATGGTCTCAATCTTCAAACATTCTTATCTTTGTTTGGAGTAGCCGACGAAGGCATCTTTGGAATGAACTTGGAGCACTTAAATTTTAGACTTGGGGGAAGAAGCTAGCCAAAGAAGCCTTGTTTGAGATTTGCAACTATGATGATGATGCTCATTTCAATTTTGATGTACCACTTTGACGTTGGAAAAGATCAAGCCTTTTGTGTTACATCAATTTTCTTTAAGAAGTAACGATCGATATGTGAAAGAAATTGTTAAAACATATGAAACTTTACCTTAATCTTACATTAGAAATTTAAAATATATATTCGCATAGAAATATAAAGTTGTTAACCTTCCTTCATAAGCTTAATCATTTTAGCTAAGAATGGGCTTGACCACTGGTATTTTTTGCTCAACTTTGGTCCCATTATTGAGGATGCTCACATAACTTAAAGGTTGGCACCCATATTAGTGCGAGCTCTTTGTTTTGCCTTTGTTGTATGAAATATGATGTATAAGAAAATCATGCAACTCAAGAAGATAACTAACATTACAAAGTATTTGGTGAATGAGTGGTTTGCTAGTGCATCAAAGTGTTTACTCATTGGATTCAATTTCACGTCAATTGCTTGCAAGAGGTTGAGCATGTTGATAAGCTAGTTATGCTCCCGCAACCTTTTGACTTAAGATATTGAGTTGAATATGGCTGTCAAATCATCCAACACTAGTGATCCACAAAACATAACATGAAGGCACAGCTTATTCAAAAAAACTACATAGGAATAATTAACTCCAAATGGAAAATACAAAATCTCAGTCAAATGATCTCGAAAAAATGAACTTAATAGAGCCAATGAAGTCATTTATTGCCCAGGAACAAACCTGATGTAATCCTTTTTGGTGGCAAAAGAGGGGCCGCAGGATCATAAGGCATGCTAAGACATCTATTCCAAAATGGAGCAAAAGTTGAAAATGGGCGACCGCTCTCATCCATAACTTCCCATGGTTCGTAAAGCAAATCTGCATTGAAAGAATGAACTGCGAAACCTTGAGCAATTAGAAGATCTTTGATGTGATGATCCCTCGCAAGAGACAAAGGGTCTGTGAGATAAAACAACTTGTATTAAAATAAGTTGATAGTGTCCCGTCTCAAAAAAGAGACTGTGATTGTTTCGTACTTTGGACTCTCAAGTCTGTCTATTTATGTATCATCGTACGATTCCCTTATTCGAACAAATCTCCTTCCTGAATCATATAAATGATTCGAAGAGGAGAGGAATTCAATAGGAAGGGATATACAACAAAACATAAATAGACAAGCTGATAACTTCATATGCTAAAAAGAACCGAGAAAAACACAATAGATTATCATAATTAGAAGACCTCTAAATAGAAATAGAAGAAACTAAATGCTTAAAAGTTGTTCTCTGGTTAGATTTCATTCTTTTTGTTTATATATGATCTACTTTGAGTATATANGAAGAAAGGTGTTGATATGATTTATATTCAAGTCATTAAAGACATGTATACTGGAGTTTTTACTTGTGTTCGAACATGAGGATTGGCCAAATATTTTTCTATTTCAGTTGGATTACATCATGGAGTGACTTTAAGCCCATATTTTTTTTCTTTAGTTATGGATGCTCTTACTGAAAATTTACAGGAGGATCTACCTTGGTATATGCTTTTCGCTGATCATATTCCTCTTGTGGATATGACTAGATAAAAAGCTTAGGAAAAACTTGAATTACGGAGGTCTACTTTGAAGTCTAAAGGCCTTCATTTGAGTAGAACTAAAACTGAATTAGTAGTAGTAGCTATAGTGACAGAGTTGTTGCTATAGGTGATCAAAGTATTAAAATGTGTGAACATTTTAGATATCGCAGGTTTATTGTTCAAAGTGATGGTGATATTGATGGGGATGTTATTAGTAGAATTCAAGTTGGTTGGTTGAAGTGGAGGAATGCTTCAAGCCTGTTGTATGATAGAAAAGTACCGCTTAGACTGAAAGGAAAATTTTATAAGATGGTTGTGAGGCGTGTGATACTTTATGGCGCTTAATTTGGCCTTTAAAAGAGAAGCATAAAACTAAGTTAAGTGTTGCCCAGATGAGAATGCTTAGGTGGATGCTTGTCTTTACACTTAGAGACAAAATGTGAAATGAATGTATTTGTGATATGGTTAGTGTAGCTCCAGTCGCAAACAAAAAATAGAGAGTCGTTTTAAATGGTTTGGTCGTATTAAACGTTGACCCATTTGATGATTTGGTTAGGAGAGTAGATGTTTTAAATTCGACTTATGTTAAGAAATGCAGAGATAGTCCTAGAAAGATTTGGGTATATTTTATAAAAAAATGATCTTAATTTATTAGAATTAAATGAAAATATGTCACTCAATAGGATGCAATGGAGAAAAAGGATTCATTTAGCCAACCATACTTAGTAGGATAAAGACTTGTTGTTGTTATTGTTGTTGTTGCATCATCCCTCACTATGAGTATTTTTAGAATATAAACCTTTGTCACTAAGTAACCTTCCTTATGAAGTGTTTGGTAGCATAGTTTAAATAGGATTTAACTACGAATTTAGTATAAATTCAACCAAACATAAACAAAATGAAAATTAAATCCAACGCTTCTTATATCGAATTTTTTCGCGTTCTATTTTTTCTTCATCCGTTCCGTATCTTTTATGAAGTAGATCCGGATATACCTATTTTTTCTTCATCTGTTCCCTGTCTTTTATGACGTAAATCCGGATATACTAAATTCGATTGAGAGGCAGATTTAAGAATTTCCTGCACCATCACTTGGGAGCTCATATCCGTTGCACAAAGTTTCACATTTACTGGATTTGATAAATAATATTTATTGTAAATTCAGGTTGCAGCCAAACACCGCCTTATACTTATCCTTATCCTTATCCTCATCCTTATAAACACTAATTACAAGAGTGATTTCGATACTAATCATGGGCACACATTACTAACCAACTTTTAGCTAATTACAAACGTAACTTGCGAATTTACAACATACTCGAAGCGAACCAATAATAGCAATATGTATTCTCTCTTTCACACATGCCTTCGCGCACACACAATATTATTGTCCCTCATTTTAGTTTTCTACTCAATCATCCATCTATTTCTCGAACAAAAAAGCATGCATTTTTTTTATTCAAATCATTTTGTAATTTAACTCCATTTTTTTTTCAGGTTTTACCCTCTGCTGCCATCAGTTACTTTGTTTATGAATTTATGAAGATAGTCCTCAAAGTTGAGTGATTAAATCCATTTATGGCAACTGCTCCATTAGATGTGAGTGAAAAATGACTACATGGCTCGTTCGTTTTTTGTGTCTTTTTTGCCTTCCTTAATTGGGGAAAATTTACCATGCCTCTCTTACCTTTTCATCTAGTAGAATCATGTATTAGATCCACCCGAAGTCCTGCAGTTGCAAGATTCTGTTATGAACCTGTTTCATATATTGAAATTTTTTCATACCCAATCCGGAAATTGTATGGGAATTGAACTCCTAAACTAATGGTTTTTTTAATTTATTTTACCATTTTTTGGGATCTTCAGTAACTTTTTTGCACTTTGCTTTTAATCAATAATAATTTTATTATGTGCTACACTATGTTATGCTGGGGATGATGTCACATTCTTTCTATATATTTGCAAAAGTTATTGAGGATTAGTCCACCATCTTCGCCTTGGCCGTCGTCAATTAGTGTCGATGTTCGTCGTCTTTCATCATACACTCGTCAACTTCATGTACAAAATACAACCATTAGAATTTTTAAAATGTGAGATACATTTTATTCATGTATATGTACATTCATAGGGGTATGCAATTATATTGCAACAAGCTATATTGGTAGATAGATTTTGATTGGCTTGACTACAAAAAAATAATTCACATATAATCAGAGAAATAATACAAAACAGATAGACAACACATTTTTTAATGTAAAAATTTGATGAGAGAAATCACAAGAATTAAATCAGTTTATTATTTATTTTTATTATCAGTATTAAATCGGCTTGACTTCAAATTATTTATTAAATCAGCTCTAATTAAGTATAGTTTAAAATACGAAGACAATTCCTTTTATGTCTTGTAAGTAAATAAGAATTTAATACTTTCATGATTGTTGCTTTGTAGAATAAGAAAATTTTCTAGCAATAAGTAATTTAAAAAATCAATAACGCTAAAACTTATCAACTTCAAAGTATTTGCCAGTAAGTATCTGCCATCCAGAAGGTGGACTGCTTCAGAACTTCCCATGAAGGATTGATAGAGTAAATTAAAGTCGGATTAATATTAGATATGATATGCTAATAATCAAAATAAATTTAAAATAAAAAATATAAGCCTAAATCTGGAACAGCAGATTATTCTATTTCTATACTAAAATCAACTTTCAACTATCTATTGAAAGACTTGTTAAAGTTGGTTGGTTGAAGCGGAGGAATGCATCGGGTCTATTGTATGATAAAAAAGTACTTTACAAGATAGTAGTGAGACCTGCAATGTTTCGTGGTGCATAATATTGGCCTTTAAAATAGAAGTATAAAACTAACTCAAGTGTTGTTGAGATGACAATGCTTAGGTGGATGAGTGGCTTGACAATTAGAGAGAAAATATGAAACAAATCTATTCATGAAAGGGTTGGTGTAGCTCTACTGGTAGACAAGATTAGAGAGAGTCGTCTTAGATGATTTGGTTGACATTTAATAATGTCAAATATCATAATAATAGTAAGTAATAAGCCTTTATATATCCCTACTTAACAAAGGCATCATTCATCTCACAACCTCAACACACACANTGATGAAAATTTTGGACAAACAAAAAAGGAAAGAGAAAGGTCTCAATCTTCAATCATTCTTATCTTTGTTTGGAGTAGCCGACGAAGGCATCTTTGGAATGAACTTGGAGCACTTAAATTTTAGACTTGTGGGAAGAAGCTAGCCAAAGGAGCCTTGTTTGAGAGTTGCAACTATGATGATGATGCTCATTTCAATTTTGATGTACCACTTCGACGTTGGAAAAGATCAAGCCTTTTGTGTTACATCAATTTTCTTTAAGAAGTAATGATCGATATGTGATAGAAATTGTTAAAACATATGAAACTTTACCTTAATCTTACATTAGAAATTTGAAATATATATTCGCATAGAAATATAAAGTTGTTGATCTTCCTTCATAAGCTTAATCATTTTAGCTAAGAATGAGCTTGACCACTGGTATTTTTTGCTCAACTTTGGTACCATTATTGAGGATGCTCACCTAACTCAAAGGTTGGCACCCATATTAGTGCGAGCTCTTTGTTTTGCGTTTGTTGTATGAAATATGATGCATAAGAAAATCACGCAACTCAAGAAGATAACTAACATTACAAAGTATTTGGTGAATGAGTGGTTTGCTAGTGCATCAACGTGTTTACTCATTGGATTCAATTTCACGTCAATTGCTTGCAAGAGGATGAGCATGTTGATAAGCTTGTTATGCTCCCACAACCTTTTGACTTAAAGATATTGAGTTGAATATGGCTGTCAAATTATCCAACACTAGTGATCCACAAAACATAACATGAAGGCACAGCTTATTCAAAAAAACTACATAGGAATAATTAACTCCAAATGGAAAATACAAAATCTCAGTCAAATGATCTTGAAAAAATGAACTTAATAGAGCCAATGAAGTCATTTATTGCCCAGGAACAAACCTGATGTAATCCTTTTTGGTGGCAAAAGAGGGGCCGCAGGATCATAAGGCATGCTAAGACATCTATTCCAAAATGGAGCAAAAGTTGAAAATGGGC
>JXCR01149071.1:230730-242840 GCA_002079205.1 Phalaenopsis hybrid cultivar
CCCTCATTGTGAGAGGTGTAGGGTTCTATTTAAAGTGTTCTGTGTATAATTAATGTAGAAGTATGAACCACTGTGATAGAACAGTCCGAAGAGCTTCATTCGCTCAAACAGTGTTTGATGGACATTTGAGTTCTTTAACGATGTTAGAATTGAACAATCTTTGGCTCACTGGACTCGTCTTGTTGAAATGCTCAATTCAATTATAGTCTTGTTAGATTTGACATTCATTTGACATTTTAAATATGTTCAAAAAACTTTGAAGTGTGCTTTGATGACTTGATTTGAGCTTGATTTTACCCAGATTGGACTAATTTTGATATCATTGTGGTCGTCTCATCGAGTCGGTTAGTTTGACTATAAGTTTGTTGAAATCTGAGCTTTGTATGACTTTTATCAAGATTTGAACATTTTTTGCTCAAAAGATTATCTCGAAATCTGTGTCATGCCTCGAGATTCATACCGGATTATGAGAATTTGTTGATAGCGTATCAAAACTATACCTTCAGGAATTATGTCATAGAGTAAGTGCACACTATTTTTTTGTTTCAATTCGATTGAGCTTAAATCTTGATAAAAAAAAAACTCTCCTGATTGAATTCGGGACAATATGAGCTTTGATTTCAATAAATTTATAGTTAAAATTACTATTCTAAATATTATATTTGACCAACCAATACATCGGTTCAATCATGAAGTAGTCCAACTATTTCAATTTAATTTTGAATTCTTGCATTGAACCGACTAGAAGAAGTAAGAGCTAGAGATTGAACCGATAAACCAATGAATCAATTTTCTTTTTTATGAATAATCTAGTTCAAATGTGGATTAATTTATGAAATTTTCTTATTTTGCTCAAATGTCCAAAAATAAAAGATTTAGATGAAAAAAATTAAAATATATAAAATATCATATCTCAAAATTATGATTTCAAATCATGTAAAAATATTCAAGAGTGAAATATTCTGATTTAAACCTATTAAAGATAGAATTAGTGAATATATTATTATTGTATCATTCAAATCATATCAAAATAATTTTACAATTAATTACCTCATTTAATCTAACCCATTTGAATCTCAACTGAAATGTTTGAATCTTATACTTTTTTAATCGAGTTAAATGATCGGTCTAGTTTTTAAAAACTCGGTCGAAAAAAAAAATGTTGGCGGGAAGGTCGACATCTAATGTGTTTCGAGTTGTGTTTGTATGAATCAAACTCAAGCACTTGAAACTTGCATAAGAAACTTATGATATTGTTTAATAAATCAAAAAAATTTTGTAATCGAGATCAAAATGAATATCTAAAAAAATCACTTAATTACTAAAAATATCTTTATAATTGAAAAAAACACATAAACATTTCAATAAGAGTGCATGAGACTTTTTGCTAAATTAGTGATGCCGCTCTAAAAAATATAAATAGATCATCATTCTTTAGATGAACGTTGTATAAACTTAGAGAGTGTTAAAAGATCAAATAAAATTCAGAGCCTTGCTCAACAATTGATGTCAATAATTATTTCTGATAATAGATGTCGCTCGACCATAGATAGTTACCCGATGTTGGTTCCCAGTTAATGGATGGTTGAATGACAAATTGAAAAGAAACAATGAGAATAGACTTTCGGGAAATTTCTTTATATTATTTGAAGAAGGAAGAATATTGGTCTTAAGAGAGTCTTACATTGTAACATAAGAACCAATTTATACTAACCAATGCATAACATAATAAAAGAAAAAAATGTACACATTAATCGCAGGCATTAAGTGTCATCAATTTGCGTCTATTATAAACCTATATTTATTCCACTAATTGAGTAATCAACTCATGCCCATTATGAAGCCACTAATTGTATAATCAATTTAATTGATCAATTCAAGATTAGTCTCACAATCTCCCCTGTAAGCTTGATTTGGTTCGAAATTGTTTACGCCAAGCAGCTCTCGCATTTTTGCGAATTTGACTCTTGCCAGAGCCTTGGTGAGAATATTCGTACACTGCTCTCCGGTGCTTACGAACTTCACGATGATCTGTCAATTCTCGACACACTCGTGAATAAAGTGAAATCGAGTGTCAACGTGTTTGTTGCGTCCATGAACCACCGCCTATAACACCTGCATTTGCCGCAACTCCTGCGACAAACTTACGAACACCTGCCACAACTCCTAGTGCGACAAACCTGTGAACTCCACCGCAACTGCACTTGCTGCAACTCCTCGTGCGACGAACCTGCGAAGTCCGCGGCAACTGCACCCGTCGCAACTCCTCGTGCGGCAAACCTGCGAATTTCACTGGCTGAGCTCCTCTGTTTGCAAACGCTCCTGTTCACGGTAACAACACGCGAACTCCTCTCCTCTGCGAAACTGATGAACCACGCGACAGCATCCTTTCATGGCCATGAACTCAACCTTGTCGAACGTCTTCCCGCGAGCAATCACGAATCGTCGTGTCCTGCGAACCAGAAGCACGCCCCTGCGAGTTGTCGCTACTCGAAGAACTGCAGGAACCGCCACCGCTTCACCTATTTTGCGCGAACTGTCGCGCCTGTGGAACCGCTCCGCTGCTGAACTGCTTCTGCAGACTGCTTCCCGTCCAAACTGCTCCTGAGAACTGCTTCCTGTTGGACTGAACTCTCCTGAAGACAAAGCCTCGATAACTACCGTGAAGCTTCTGCCTGCTGCCGGAATTAAGACCTCTCCGAGGCTTCCTTCTCCTGCGAACCTCCGCACAACTGGCGACTTTGTTTGTAGTGGTAACTGCTAGCACCAAACCAGCGAACTCCTACAGTGGCGATCTACAAATCACCGCACAAGCTTGGCGGAACTCCTTTGTTCAATTACCAAATTTGTTGATGCCGAAAATCACTATTTCCCCTTAATTAAGTATTCTCTTTCATTAAGTTTCCTTGAAAAACCAGTTTCCTTTTCCGCGATCGACAGCAGAAAGCTCTCCTTAATTAATCCTTTTCTTCTCCTCAATCGACAACAGAAAAGCTTTCCTTAATTAAGCCCATCCTTCTCTGCTCCATTAATCTCCTCGATTAACGGGGAATATTCCCTGATTAGAGAGGAATTTTGATTCCTTGCAGAGCTTGTCTTGCTTCCCTTATTCAGAAGATAATATTCCTCGATTCCCTTCCAAAGTTGGAGTCCCTTCTCAGCGCCGAATCCTGGGGAGATCCCTCGACCGCTCTCCGTCTTCACCTTCCTTAGCGAAAGGAAATTTCTGATCCGAAGAAAAGTTTGAAATATTTCCAATTAAATATTTCCCTTAATTTTGCTTCCCGGAATTGAATTCCCTTAATTAGGCCCTTAATTAAGTATTTGTCTTAATTAAGTTTCCAAGAATTTCTTCTCCAACAATCTTACCTTAATTAACTTTCCGATAAAGGCAGTTTTCTTCTCTCAAAATAAAAATTGCCAATACCGCCAGAAATTAATTAGTTTCCATATTAAGGCCTTTCAAGAATTTCCTTTCCTCTGCAGCAAGAATTTCCTAACTGTAAGGGAATATTCCTCTTACTAAGAATCCAACATTCCCTCTCTTCTCCGCCTCCAGCGTCGGGCTCTTCCGCAGCGCCTCTCAGGAACACCGTGCTCCTTCGCTGCAGGCCTTGCTCGAACAAATATCAGCTTCGCCCGATCTGCCGTGAACCTCGTTGCGACTAATCCCTTCGCGCGAACACCTTGGCCGACCTTCTGATTCGCGAACAACCTGCTTCCCGTGATCCCGCTTCACTCGATCGTTCTCCTGCTTCGCGGAACTCCACCTCTACACCGCTTTATTGGGACCTTGCCGCCGCGCACAAGCCTGGGACGAACTTCCGTCGCGCACAACCTAGTCCTACGCCGAACTCCGCCCGAACCTCCTTTTTCGAGATTCAAGACACCCCTTCGCGAGCTTTGCCAGCGAACTGTCGAACTGCTGCTTGCGGCTCGACCCGCAGTTCCCGAACAGAACAAAACAGAAATCTTTTTGTTCCTCGCCGGACATCCTCTCCGCAGCCTCCGAAGATAACTTCCCGCAAGTAGTCTGAAACTTCCCTGTGCTGAATCTACTGCGAACTTTTTTCGAAATCCTTCGTTCTCCCCGCAAGCCCGTCTGCCTTGCAAATTTCTTCGCAGCAGCAAAATGAATAAAATTAGAGGAATGTTTTAAGGCATCCAGAAAATAAACCTTTCGCGTCTCCCGATAAAGTAAATTTAAAATAATTGCCTTCTAGTTCTTCTCCCAGCCAAGACTCTCTTTCTAGAAAAGGAAATTTGAAACTTGCCTAAGGCTAAATTCGGAACTTCCTCTTTCTATTCTCCTCCTCAGCTAGGAAATAGGAGATTTCTTTATTCCCTTCTTCCTTCACAAAGGAAATTCGCCTCTTGAGAAGGAAATAGAATATTCCTTAGATGGAAATGAAATATTCTTTTATTATTCCTTCCTCTGACTGACTGCATGAAGGGAATATCCTCTCCCTGCTTGGGAATATTCCTCCAGTATTCCTTTTGGGCTTCGACTTGTGGAGACGGAAAGAAACGGAAAAAAGGACGGTTCCCATAATTACGGCTCCCGCAAACCGAAACCCTGCCCTGTCGTAACCGCCGGCGAA
Organism: Phalaenopsis hybrid cultivar; assembly: GCA_002079205.1. NCBI lineage: Eukaryota > Viridiplantae > Streptophyta > Magnoliopsida > Asparagales > Orchidaceae > Phalaenopsis > Phalaenopsis hybrid cultivar. The sequence goes on from JXCR01149071.1 coordinate 235,332, forward strand.
CACCTTTCTTCCCAAAGGTTCCATATGAGATTTCGCCTCCTCCGAAGCTGTAGATGGGAGATCTCCTGTCTCGCGATTTCCTCCTCCCGCTCGTCCCTGGTCGAGCGAATCGCTAGTTCGGGAATTTCCTCCTCCCGCGAACCTTCTCTGCTCCTTCGAAGCACCGCGAAATATTGTTTTGCGAAAAACGGAAGAACCCTTGGCTCTGTTCGCTAGCTCCTCTACTGCGAACCTTCTTCCGCAGAACCTTGCAGTTCGCAAAAATTATCGTGAACCTCCTGTTCTGCCTGTCGGTGCTTTGCGACAGCAATCTGATGTGCATGCCTTCCCCTCCGAAGCCTCCGCGTTCGCTCCCAACAACCTTTCGCACCGAGCGTTCGCAGATGGTGTCGTGAGTTGTCTGCTCTTCCTCTCGAACCAGGCTTTGATACCAAATGTTGGTTTCAAGTTAATGGATCGCTAAATGACAAATTGAAAAGAAACAATGATAATAGACTTTCGAGAAATTTTTTTCTATTATTTGAAGAAGGAAGAATACAGGTCCTAAGAGAGTCTTACATTGTAACATAACAACCAATTTATACTAACCACTGCATAACGTAACAAAAGGAAAAATGTACACAATAATCGCAGGCATTAAGTGCCATCAATTTGCGTCTATTATAAACTTATATTTATTCCACTAATTGAGTAATCAACTCATGTCAATTATGAAGCCATTAATTGTGTAATCAATTCAATTGTCCAATTCAAGATTAGTCTCACACCCGATAATTGTTGCTCGTTTATTTTCTTACCATCAACTATTATTATTCTATCATTCTGGCTCAACCATCGCCTCTTGATCGTCATTGTCCGATTTTTATTGTCAGTATTCACTATTTCTATCATCGAAGAATAAATATGTGTTCTATATTTTATAATTTCATCTTTTCCTTTAATTATATTGTGAATAACTTTAACTAAATTGAGCTTCTAATGAATGATTTAAACACAACCAAGTTGCAGAACTTTTGGCAAGTATGTTATATGATTTTTATAACTTTACAACATTCTGAGTTGCACAACTTCTTTCAAAAACTATTTGATAAGAACTTTTAGCCGTCTCAAACAATTTCAAAAGACCACATAAAATTGCATCTTATCGCATATTCCTCATTATTTTTTATTAGTGACAAATAATTCTTAGAAAGTATATAATATGGCACACAAACTTAAATACAATTGATATATTCTCTCTCTCTCTCTCTCTCTCTCTCTCTCTCTCTCTCTCTCTCTCCCCTTCTTCTTACTGAAAGCAACATATTAATATCTTGTGTAGACTTTTTAAGCTTGGGTTTATTTTTTTTCCACAAGTAGACCTTTGCAAACATAGCACACATTTCTTATCTATTTACATATCTAACATCTAGACTTTCATATTTACACACAAAACACTTGGATCATTAAGATTACAAAAAAAAAAAAAACACTATTTGTTATTTTTCAAATCTTAAATATACATTTTCATGTTTATATTTGTTGTGGTATTGCTCATATACCATGTAGAGACAGATGTTGGATCGAAGCGGAGCTGAGCGGAAGAATCTGTCTAAATTGGAAAGTTACGTGGTTTGGGGTGCAGGAGCAAAGCCCCGCGGTATGGTACAGGGGTAATGCTATAATTGCATATTGTACTTAGGGTTTATTCTTGTAGTTATAAATAGGTCTGTTAGTAACCCCCCAGAAGGTATCCCTGATTTCTGTAAACCCTTTTCTGAATATTGAAAGAAAGTCGTCGCTCTGCTCCCGAGGACGTATGCATCTATGCCGAATCTCGTTAAATCTCTGTGTTCTTCTGAATTTGTGTCGTTCTTATTTTTCTTCGCCCTAATTTTCTCAACAATATTTATGACATTAAAATGTTTGAAATATTAATATCACAGTTTAGATTTTAGATATGTTAATACATAATAATTGTGTGGTATATATGTAAAATTTTCTGAAATAAAATGATTTATAAAAATGTGTTACTTGAGCTCAAAATTGTAAGAAACAAGCAATATTATTTTATTAGCGACATAATAATTATATATAAAAGTTAAATTATTAAAAATTTAAGAGGTTAGATGGGCCTTTTTACTGTAAATTTAATTTATTGCCGTTCTGTACTTGTCATCTTATCCAAAAGAGATCAGATTCTTTTCAGATATATCTGTAATATATAATTGCTCTCTACAAATTTAACTTTATATATAAAAGAGACATTTAGATAAATATCACTATTATCTTGCATATAAACTTTACTTTTTACATTTTTAGCACCCAATTTTTTTTGCATACGAAAAGATTTGCATTCACGCCACTGTATTGTTATGTATTTACATATTTAACACTTATACCTCAGTTTTTGCATACATGTCACAGTGCATGAAAATTTTTATTTCACATTTTAAGAGTTAAAACTCGTGATATTTTTGAAGTGTTATGAAATGTTTGGATGAAATAGATGTAAAATGTAAAATTTAGGTGTTGGATATCTAAATGCATAGAAATTGGTGTAGTGAAAAATGACGACAATAAATCGAAATTTAGAACTAGAAAATCACAAAATAGAAAACACAGCGGAAACAAACAGATTTACGTGGTTCGACGAATCGCATACGTCCACAGAGTTGCAGTTATTTTATTTCTTTGAGGAATTGCACCGTTGTAGGTCGTCTCGACATTTACAAGAAAAAACAATCTCTCTCTCTCTCCCCTCTCCTCTCTCCTCTCGAGAGAAACAGCTGAATAAGAGCCTGAGAAACCAAATCCGAGAGAGATGTCAAAGGGAGCTGTAACATGACTATTTATTAATTCCTTCATGCTATTAGCCCATTAAGGAATTAATCAAATTATTATGAAGCACATTAATTATTTTCTTCTCTTCTACAGCAAATCATAATGGCTGGATTCATGGCATGGAAAACTGTAGAAAATCTAGGGAAGAAATTAAGAACAATTAATTTCTTAATTCCGAGTATCAAGTCTAATTTGCTGCCAAACATGAGAAATTGTCAATTTGAACAGTGGATCAGTTTCCAATTTGCAACGATTGGGCCTTATATGCTCGAGTGCTCCTAAAACATCATATTACACCTTTTTCATACAAAGATAGAATAATATGCATGTAAAAATTGCAGTTTAGGTGTTAGATATGTAAATACTTATGAATTGATCAGTGGAATGTATGTAAATCTTCTTTACAAAAACATATTAAGTAAATTATCAAACTAATTTTGGGCAAATAATTATCGAGTGAAAATAAATTACTAAAAGGTAGATTTACATACGTACCACAATATTCTTATATATTTACATATCTAACTTTAAAATATTTAATTTTAGATGAATTTCAGCTTATCTTTAAGTTAAAATAACGGTGCTTGATGGGAAATGAAAATTTTGGNACTGTCAAACATGAGAAATTATCAATTTGAACAGTGGATCAGTTTCCAATTTGCAACAATTGGGTATTATATGCGTGAGTGCTCCTAAAACATCATATTACACCTTTTCATGCAAAGATAGAATAATATGCATGTAAAAATTGCAGTTTAGGTGTTAGATATGTAAATACTTATGAATTGATCAGTGGAATGTATGTAAATCTTCTTTACAAAAACATATTAAGTAAATTATCAAACTAATTTTGGGCAAATAATTATCGAGTGAAAATAAATTACTAAAAGGTAGATTTAAATACGTACCACAATATTCTTATATATTTACATATCTAACTTTTAAATTTTTAATTTTAGATGAATTTCAGCTTATCTTTAAGTTAAAATAACGGTGCTTGATGGGAAATGAAAATTTTGGGTGACAAAAATGTAAAAAAGAAAAGTTTAAGTGTTAGATATGTAAATAAATAAGAATTGTGTGGTATTTATGTAAACGCCCCTTAATAAAAATCCTCCTCGGAGCCATCGGTCTGTTGATCAGGTAAACATTAAAGCAAACATAATTATTATCGATAATTACATTTTAATGATAAGAGCGGATATTAAATTATGATTTAACATAACGCAATAATTAATAGAAAAGTCATTTTCCTCTTAACAGAGTATTCATTAACAACAAAGGATGTCAAATCACCTGAAACATGTGATTCTTAAACAATCGTTAAATCAGACAATGCCCGGCTTTCAAATAAATGAATTATAAAATTTAAATTACAAAATATGAATTTTTTTTCATTTTAATAAAGATTTTATTATGTTTAAATTTAAAATTACGTTATTTAATGACAATGAAGCCANTATGATTTTTTTTTTCATTTTAATAAAGATTTTATTATGTTTAAATTTAAAATTACGTTATTTAATGACAATGAAGCCACAAGTATGTGGTTGAATTGAAAAAAAAAATTAGGTTGGAAATGAAGTTGTTGAACAAAACATGACTTTTGAGAATAGAAATATTACACCCAAATAAAATTAATGAATAAGAGACATATAATGACTCTCAACCTTGCCAATGGTTTGAACAAGTCTGACTCGATCGATGTGATTTTTTTGAACTATCGAACCCATTTAATCATGCATTCTATTGAGAATTTGATAATAATTGTAAGAAAAAATGGGTTGGAGTATAGCCTTAATTGTGATATTTGAGCGAGAATTTGAAAATTGGATTAAAGAGGGTGGTTGATTTGTAAATAGAAAATTTTAGGTTAGTCTGTATGTAATTACTCCTATTTTTAATATGATGTATTCATGTTAATTAAATAAAGCATGTTTTAATGTTAATTATCTTATGTTTATTAAAGTTTAAAATAGTGATATTTTTTTAAAATGTGATGTGCAAAAATGCCACAAGTTTAAGATGTAAGAACTAAACGATCAGGTCCCAGTCATGTAAATATAAAGGAAATGGGTGGTATGTATGTAAATGTCCTTTTAAAATTATAAATATTTTTAATGAAATATCCCACAAATATTAGCTCAACCGACGGTTAAATAATGGGCTTCATGAGTGGGCCGCTCTCAACCCAGCAGATTTAGTAACAATTATTTTTCTTCTCTATAAACAAGGAGAATTTAGGTTTATTAGTATTTTAAGGGGATAATCTATTCCAACCAAAAAAATGATCTTATAACGTTTTTAATTATTATCATCAACAGATAAAACACATCACACACTCATTGCAATAAATTCTTAAGACTTGATAAGTCCCTAAAAATCTTATTGAACGACAAAAATCTAAACGGACATTTCGACCAGAAGCTTTAAAAACTAAATTTNGAAAAAAAGGTTTGGAGTATAGCCTTAATTGTGATATTTGAGAGAGAATTTGAAAAATGGATGAAAGAGGGTGGTTAATTTGTAAGTAGAAAATTTTATGTTGGTATGTATGTAATTGCCACTATTTTTAGTATGAGACTCGCACGACTATGTATTCATGTTCATTAAATAAAGCATGTTTTAATGTTAATTATCTTATGTTTATTAAAGTTTAAAATAGTGATATTTTTAAAAATGTGATGTGAAAAAATGCCACAAGTTTAAGATGTAAGAACTAAAAGATCAGGTGTCAGTCATGTAAATATAAAGGAATTGGGTGGTACGTATGTAAATGTCCGTTTAAAATTATAAATATTTTTAATGAAATATCCCACAAATATTAGCTCAACCGCGGTTAAGTAATGGGCTTCATGAGTGGGCCGCTCTCAACCCAGCAGATTTAGTAACAATTTATTTTTCTTCTCTATAAACAAGGAGAATTTAGGTTTATTAGTATTTTAAGGAGATAATCAATTCCAACCAAAAAAATGATCTTGATTGTTGCATGTTGATTATTATCATCAATAAATTCTTAAGACTTGATATGTCCCTAAAAATCTTATTGAACGACAAAAATCTAAACGGACATTTCGACCAGAAGCTTTAAAAATTAAATTTNTCTCCTTCTTCTTAAATGCTTGTGCCTGAAAGCAACATATTAATATCTTGTGTAGCCTTTTTAAGCTTGGGTGACCTTTGCAAACATAGCACACATTTCTTATCTATTTACATATCTAACATCTAAACTTTCATATCTAACACTGTTATTTTTCAAATCACATTTTCATGTTTATATTTGTTATGGTATGACTCATATATCATATAAGAACAGACGCTGGATCGAAGCGGAGCGGAAGAATCTGTCTAAATTGGGAAGTTACGTGGGTTGGGGTGCGGGGGCAAAGCCCTGCGATATAGTACAAGGATAATGCTGTAATTACGTATTGTACTTAGGGTTTACTCCTGTAATTATAAATAGACCTGTTAGTAACCCCAGGTAGTATCCCTGATTTCTGTAAACCCTTTTCTGAATATTGAAAGGAAGTCGCCGGTCTGCTCCCGATGACGTAGGCATATTTGCCGAACATCATTAAATCTCTATGTTCTTCTTGATTTGTGTCGTTCATATTTTTCTTCGCCCTAATTTTCTCAACAATATTTATGACATTAAAATGTTTGAAATATTAATATCACAGTTTAGATTTTAGATATGTTAATACATAATAATTGTGTGGTATATATGTAGAATTTTCTGAAATAAAATGATTTATAAATATGTGTTACTTGAGCTCAAAATTGTAAGAAACAAGCAATATTATTTTATTAGCGACATAATACTTATATATAAAAGTTAAATTATTAAATATTTAAGAGGGCTTTTTTACTGTAAATTTAATTTATTGCCGTTCTGTACCTGTCATCTTATCCAAAAGAGATTAGATTCGTTTCAGATATATCTGTAATATATAATTGCCCTCTACTAATTTAACTTTATATATAAAAGAGACAATTAGATAAATGTCACTATTAACTTGCATATAAACTTTACTTTTTACATTTGTAGCACCCAAATTTTTTGCATAGGAAAAGATTTGCATTCATGCCACTGTATTGTTATGTATTTACATATTTAACACTTATACTTCAGTTTTTGCATACATGTCACAGTGTCCATACATTAAAATTTTTATTTCACATTTTAAGAGTTAAAGTCGTGATATTTTTGAAGTGTTATGAACTGTTTGGATGAGAAAGATGTAAAATGTAAAATTTAGGTGTTGGATATCTAAATGCATAGAAATTGGTGTTGTGAAATATGACGATAATAAAATGAAATTTAGAACGAGAAATTCACAAAATAGAAAACACAGCGGAAACAAATAGATTTACGTGGTTCGACAAATCGCCTACGTCCACAGAGTTGCAGATTTTTTTATTTCTTTGAGGAATTGCACCATCGTCGATCGTCTCGACGTTTACAAGAAAGAACAATTTCTCTCTCTCTCTCCTCTGGAGAGCAACAGCCGAAGAAGAGTCTGAGAAACCAAATCTAGAAAGAGATTTCAAGAGGAGCTGTAAAATGACTATTTATTAATTCCTTCGTCCTATTAGACCAATTAAGATATTAATCAAATTAATATGAAGCACGTTAATTATTTTCTTCTCTTCTGCAACAAATCATAATGGTTGGATTCATGCAAG
>JXCR01149071.1:244221-255410 GCA_002079205.1 Phalaenopsis hybrid cultivar
ATATATATATATAAGAGTGATGTAGTCGAACCTTACATTCGAGCCTAGTATTGGTTGGTCCTGCACCTACTGTTTTCTTCTTTGGTTGGTTCTTATTGATAGATTTGGTTTTTTTTTCTAGTTTTCACAGATTTTCTTTGGCTTTTAAGAATCCTTTTGGTATGGAAATTATTGGTGGAATTAAAAACTGGTCTCAAGGATATTTTCCTTGGCTTCATGGATTTCACACCTGGATGAACGGATGGATACCACGCCTTGCTCTGTCTGCTGCTCTTCGAATACTTCTGTTCTTTTCATGGACGAGGTTTGTTGGAATCATTGGGCACTGTACTACTTTGCTGTATTATTTGCTTTTGGGTCTCTTAATGACTGTTTTTGGGTATACTCCTTTGCGGGTACACATGTTTTAAATTTGCTTCATGTATTTTGGCTTTTTTTTGGTGGAGTTGTAATGCAGAGACATGAACCCTATAGGTAGTTGGGGATCCTCTATCTTATCATCAAACTCCGTAGCTTTTACTTTAATTAACGCGTAAGGAGTCACGAGTTGCTCTTATTATTATTATTATTATTATTATTATTATTATTATTATTATTATATATAGTGACATAGGAAACTTAACTATCCAAGTTTCACTTTCGAAACTTTCAACATTTCTTTGACAACCCTAACCAAACCCCACTTTTAGTCAAGCTTTTCACTAAATTAACCCACCTTCATTGAGAAAAATACAATACAAACCCTAAGGGTTGACATAAAAAATAAAAATACTTAATTTTGATAGACTTACTAGTCAATGTCTTGTATGAAAAGGCAAACTTCAACTGCTCATTAAGAAAAAATAATTTTAAGGCATATATTTAAAATTTTTGGAATCCGATGCATATTAATTAGAAAAAAGTTGCTTGTGATTATGATTGATAGATAAATTTAGAGGCATTCATTTGTTTAATTCACTAATTATTTCATCATTTATTGACATTAGCTTGTATTCATAACATCCTTAATGTTGTATATTAATTAGAGTTTGGGTAAATTATATATATTTTAAGTATATCATACATATAAAATATTTACAGAAGATCAACGCCAGCCTTAAACTATAATTTTTAAAATATTTATGTAATAACTCATTCAAAGTTTTGTTGCATTTATTGTTTGTGCATGATATATACATTCTCTGTAATGAAAATTCAAATTATTTAAGCCTACAATTTTACATATATAACCTCTAAATTTTAATTTTTACACACATGTTACCTATGCATGAAAGTTGCACATCACTTAGTAAAAGTTTAATGATGATATCTTTAATGTGCATGATATGAAAGATTAGGGTGGTAAAAATGTAACAAGTAATGTTTTGATATTAAAAGATATGTAAATAGATAGGAATGGGGCGGTGATGTATGTAAATGCCACAATTATTATCGCAATATATCACAATCATCGTGGAATTATTAAATAGTGATAATATTGTTTATTGCTGTTGCATGCAGCAGTAGCTATATCAACTCCATATTATAACTATTAACTAAGACCATTACACTAATCACATATCCAGATACATAAAGATAAGGCAATCAATCTTATAGCGAAATTAACTCCATATAATAATATTAATAATAATAATATAAGAAATATTTACATGTAAACCTGTCAATTCATGTGTATTTACATCTCTAACACCTAAACCTCGATTTCATTTTTAAAATTAAAATAATGATANGAAGATCAACACCAGCCTTAAACTATAATTTTTTAAATATTTATCTAATAACTCATTCAAAGTTTTGTTGCATTTATTGTTTGTGCATGATATATACATTCTCTGGAATGAAAATTCAAATTATTTAAGCCTACCATTTTACTTATATAACCTCTAAATTTTAATTTTTACACACATGTTACCTATGCATGAAAGTTGCATATCACTTATTAAAAGTTTAATGATGATATTTTTAATGTGCATGATATGAAAGATTAGGGTGGTAAAAATGTAACAAGTAATGTTTTGATATTAAAAGATATGTAAATAGATAGGAATGGGGCGGTGATGTATGTAAATGCCACAATTATTATCGCAATATATCACAATCATCGTGGAATTATTAAATAGTGATAATATTGTTTATTGCTGTTGCATGCAGCAGTAGCTATATCAACTCCATATTATAACTATTAACTAAGACCATTACACGAATCACATATCCAGATACATAAAGATAAGGCAATCAATCTTATAGCGAAATTAACTCCATATAATAATATTAATAATAATATTAATAATAATAATATAAGAAAGATTTACATGTAAAGCTGTCAATTCATGTGTATTTACATCTCTAACACCTAAACCTCGATTTCATTTTTAAAATTAAAATAATGATATTTTTTTATGTGATAAGTAATGTTCATGTCTTATAAATGTAAATAAAAAACTAAAATTTAGATGTTAGACATGTAAAGCATAAGAATTTGGTGGTATGTATGTAAATGAGCCTACTACTATTACTAATGATGATAATAATAATAATGACATGCAAATTAGAGTCAAGTGAAGAGCAATGGAAAAGTTTTAGGCTTTAAGGTGATTATATGTTGTTCAAGATGAATTTTACAAATATTAAATTTCTCACTAGATAAATAAATATAATAAAGTCTCTTATATTATATTTTTCTCAAAATAAATTCAATAATCATACAATTTGTATTAATCATATCACTCTTCAAACAAGATCAAACCAATGCAAAACATTGCAACTCCATGTGTGTCTATATTTGTATATATTGATGTATTAACAACCGTATTAATATCACACTAAAGCGAACATATTACGTCCGTTGTCTACATCATGCTATACAATGATGTGATCGAGTTCAATATCTGGACATAATATTTTCTCCACACTAAGATTGGTAATTCACAGTTTCTCAGACCACTTAAGAGAAACTATTTAAACTAAAAAAACAAAATATACAGAGAAAACATCAAGCCAACTCATTCATGAATGAATCATCAAGCAAGAACTCTGGCCAGANTGATTGATAATTCACAGTTTCTTAGACCACTTAAGAGAAACTATTTAAACTAAAAGAACAAAATATACAGAGAAAACATCAAGCCAACTCATTCATGAATGAATCATCAAGCAAGAACTCTGGCCAGAAGGAGGTGGCGGCCGAGGTGCTGCTATTCCCTCTTGCCTCACAACTTGAGGTGCTACATGCATGCTCCGTGTTCGATATATCAATCAGCGCCGGTAGAGTTGATACAAGAGACTCCATTAATGGAAGCTTGGTTTCCTCATAATTTAGGGTTTCATTGCTCATCTGACAGTCATAGCTCATTGGCAGTTCTAGTGGATGTGGTAGGTTCATTATGTTTTGTTCGATGGGATAAGAGGAGAGGGGTTNTCTCGTTGTCTGTTCTGCCGGGAAGATGAGTTGCTATAGCTGACCACCTGGGAAGGAAGGAGGTTAAAGTTGTTTTTAATGGAAGATTTACATGCATACATACCACACAATTGTCATGTATTTACATGTCTAACACCTAAAAGTTCAATTTTTACGCACATACATACATATATACACATATAAATACAAACACTTCAACTATGCATGAAAAGTAGTACTTGATAATTTAAAAATTAAAATAATGATATTTTTGGTGTGATATAAAATGTTTGGGCTATAGAAATGTAATTAGGTATTGGATATGTAAAGAAATAAGAGTTTGGTGGTATTTATGTAAATACCCATTTTTTAATTCAATAATAACTTTCTGGTATGTAACTATATTGTTAACATTGGGATGGGCCCATTTGGTTCTGGAAGTTACAAATCATTAACTTTCTTATCAACTTTATTCCAATCATTTAGGTTTGATTTTATGAGTTGTTATTTTTCATTCGTTTACATTGAGGTCCATCTTATATGCTAAATTTATGATTATATACTTTTTAAATAATTCTTTTATTTATTTATGATTTTGCAATTTTTATTTTCTGAACATTTGACATTAATTTTGTATGTGGATGCTTAAACATCAAAAATTATTTTCAATTACCTAAATCTTTAATAAAAGTAATCTCAATCATCTCTTATCCTTCTTAATTTTCAGATGTCTACATTATAATACTTTCATTTCAACGAGAAATTATTATACGTAAATTGTTGCATGTCTACACGTACATACTGAAAGCCACTCATGTAGGAATATGTTAACATNTCAATCACCTAAATCTTTAATAAAAGTAATCTCAATCATCCTTTCAGATGTCTACATTATAATACTTTCATTTCAACGAGGTATTATTATACGTAAATTGTTGCATGTCTACACGTACATACTGAAAGCCACTCATGTAGGAATATGTTAACATNGACTAATAAACAAGATATGCCCTCAATAATATAGCTAACGAGAAAACAGTAAACTGGCTAAAATTAAATATATTATCTCATATTCATTTATATTAATATTAATTCACTTTCACTATGCCCATGAGCNTACTAATAAACAAGATATGCCCTCAATAATATAGCTAACGAGAAAACAGTAAATTGGCTAAAATTAAATATATTATCTCATATTCATTTATATTAATATTAATTCACTTTCACTATGCCCATGAGCACTATCCAACGTAGAAAAATATAGAATCAAATTATTTTTATCTTTTCTACCTACCATCAGCAACCACTCAACTTTAATATCGATTAATCAGTGCTATATATATATATATATATATATATATATATATATATATATATATATATATATATATATATATATANTGTGGTCGAACCTTACATTTGAGCCTAGTATTGGTTGGTCCTGCACCTACAGTTTTGTTCTTTGGTTGGTTCTTATTAATAAATTTGGTTTTTTTTCTAGTTTTCACAGATTTTCTTTGGCTTTTAAGAATCCTGTTGGTATGGAAGTTATTGGTGGAATTAAAAACTGGACTCAATGATATTTTCCTTGGCTTCATGGATTTCACACCTGGATGAACGGATGGATACCACGCCTTGCTCTGTCTGCTGCTCTTCGAATACTTCTGTTCTTTTCATGGACGAGTTGTTGGAATCATTGGGCACTGTACTACTTTGCTTTATTATTTGCTTTTGGGTCTCTTAATGGTTGTTTTTGGGTATACTCCTTTGCAGGTTCACATGTTTTAAATTTGCTCCATGTATTTTGGCTTTTTTTGGATAGAGTTGTAATGCAGAGACACGAACCCTATAGGTAGTTGGGGATCCTCTATCTCATCATCAAATTCTGTAACTTTTACTTTAATTAACGCGTAAGGAGTCACGAGTTGCTATTATTATTATTATTATTATTATTATTATATATATAGTGACATAGGAAACTTAACTATCCAAGTTTCACTTTCGAAACTTTCAACATTTCCTTGACAACCCTAACCAAACCCCACTTTTAGTCAAGCTTTTCACTAAATTAACCCCTTCATTGAGAAAAATACATTACAAACCCTGAGGGTTGACATAAAAATAAAAATATTTAATTTTGATAGACTTACTAGTCAATGTCTTGTATGAAAAGGCAAACTTCAACTGCCCATTAAGAAAAATAATTTTAAGGCATATATTTAAAATTTTTGGAATCCGATGCATATTAATTAGAAAAAAGTTGCTTGTGATTATGATTGATAGATAAATTTAGAGGCATTCATTTGTTTAATTTACTAATTACTTGATCATTTATTGACATTAGCTTGTATTCATGGCATCCTTAATGTTGTACATTAATTAGAGTTTGGGTAAATTATATATATTTGAAGTATATCATACATATAAAATATTTACATAAGATCAACGCCAGACTTAAACTATAATTTTTTAAATATTTATGTAATAACTCATTCAAAGTTTTGTTGCATTTATTGTTTGTGCATGATATATACATTCTCTGGAATGAAAATTCAAATTATTTAAGCCTACAATTTTACTTATATAACACCCCTAAACTTTAATGATGATATTTTTAATGTGCATGATATGAAAGATGAGGGTGGTAAAAATGTAACAAGTAATGTTTTGATATTAAAAGATATGTAAATAGATAGGAATGGGGCGGCGATGTATGTAAATGCCACAGTTATTATCGCAATATATCACAATCATCGTGGAATTATTAAATAGTGATAATATTGTTTATTGCTGTTGCATGCAGCAGTAGCTATATCAACTCCATATTATAACTATTAACTAAGACCATTACACGAATCACATATCCAGATACATAAAGATAAGGCAATCAATCTTATAGCGAAATTAACTCCATATAATAATATTAATAATAATATTAATAATAATAATATAAGAAATATTTACATGTAAACCTGTCAATTCATGTGTATTTACATCTCTAACACCTAAACCTCGATTTCATTTTTAAAATTAAAATAATGATATTTTTTATGTGATAAGTAATATTCATGTCTTATAAATGTAAATAAAAAACTAAAATTTAGATGTTAGACATGTAAAGCATAAGAATTTGGTGGTATGTATGTAAATGAGCCTACTACTATTACTAATGATGATAATAATAATAATGACATGCAAATTAGAGTCAAGTGAAGAGCAATGGAAAAGTTTTAGGCTTTAAGGTGATTATATGTTGTTCAAGATGAATTTTACAACTATTAAATTTCCCACTAGATAAATAAATATAATAAAGTCTCTTATATTATATTTTTCTCAAAATAAATTCAATAATCATACAATTTGTATTAATCATATCACTCTTCAAACAAGATCAAACCAATGCAAAACATTGCAACTCCATGTGTGTCTATATTTGTATATATTGATGTATTAACAACCGTATTAATATCACACTAAAGTGAACATATTACGTCCGTTGTCTACATCATGCTATACAATGATGTGATCGAGTTCAATATCTGGACATAATATTTTCTCCACACTATGATTGGTAATTCACAGTTTCTTAGACCACTTAAGAGAAACTATTTAAACTAAAAAAACAAAATATACAGAGAAAACATCAAGCCAACTCATTCATGAATGAATCATCAAGCAAGAACTCTGGCCAGAAGGAGGTGGCGGCCGAGGTGCTGCTATTCCCTCTTGCCTCACAACTTGAGGTGCTACATGCATGCTCCGTGTTCGATATATCGATCAGCGCCGGTAGGGTTGATACAAGAGACTCCATTAATGGAAGCTTGGTTTCCTCATAATTTAGGGTTTCATTGCTCATCTGACAGTCATAGCTCATTGGCAGTTCTAGTGGATGTGGTAGGTTCATTATGTTTTGTTCGATGGGATAAGAGGAGAGGGGTTCAGGATTGAGCAAGCTGTCCATGGATTCGAATCCTGCGGTGGCCGCCGGAGCGGACTGGAGGAAGTAGTGAAGGAAATGGAGGCGGGCGGCGGCGTCGGCTTTGAGGCCGTCGAGCCAGGTAGGGGGGCGGTGATCAACGAGGTTAGCGAGGGCAAGGAGGTGGGGGAGGGCGGCGGAGAAGTCGGTTCGCGGCTGGTGGGTCATTGGGTCGAATCCCATCTGTATGAGCTTCTTCTTCAGATGGGTGTTCCAGTAGTTCTTTATCTCGTTGTCTGTTCTGCCCGGAAGATGAGTTGCTATAGCTGACCACCTGAGAAGGAAGGAGGTGAAGGTTGTTTTTAATGGAAGTTTTACATGCATACACACCACTCAATTCTCATGTATTTGCATGTCTAACACCTAAAAGTTCAATTTTTACGCGCACACAGATAGATAGATGCACATATAAATACAAACACTTCAACTATGCATGAAAAGTAGTACTTGATAATTTAAAAATTAAAATAATGATATTTTTGGTGTGATATAAAATGTTTGGGCTATAGAAATGTAATTAGGTATTGGATATGTAAGGAAATAAGAGTTTGGTGGTATTTATGTAAATACCCCTTTTTTAATTCAATAATAACTTTCTGGTATGTAACTATATTGTTAACATTGGGATGGGCCCATTTGGTTCTGGAAGTTATAAATCATTCACTTTCTTATCAACTTTATTCCAATCATTTAGGTTTGATTTTATGAGTTGTTATTTTTCATTCGTTTACATTGAGGTCCATCTTATATGCTAAATTTATGATTATATACTTTTTAAATAATTCTTTTATTTATTTATGATTTTGCAATTTTTATTTTCTGAACATTTGACACTAATTTTGTATGCGCATGCTTAAACATCAAAAATTATTTTCAATCACCTAAATCTTTAATAAAAGTAATCTCAATCATCCTTTCAGATGTCTACATTATAATACTTTCATTTCAACGAGGTATTATTATACGTAAATTGTTGCATGTCTACACGTACATACTGAAAGCCACTCATGTAGGAATATGTTAACATGTATGTGAAATTGCCATGATGTGTTCTTGCTGACTCCACACGTAATAATTTCTTCATTTCTACGTGCTCAACTTAGATATCAATGAATATTTAAATTATCATTTTCTAAAATTTATCAACTAGGCCCCGATAATATCCTCTTATTAAACAAAATATAACTTTTAATCACTTAATCCTAACTCTAAAAACTTAAAATCTTGCATTAAAGCATCACTCTAGGGTAAATTTTCTAACAAAAATATGTTTAAGCAAATAATAAATTCCTCACATGTAACAATTTCTAGGAGCATTTGCATAATTGTATTTACATTTCAAGCCTCTAAATTTCATATTTACACATATAAGACTATTACCACTTCTTAAAAATGAAACACACCTTCCAAAGTCCTATGTATGCAAATATGAAAGTTAACTTAGTTAAGAGATATGTAAATACAGAAAAATTGTGTCCTACATATGCAAACCTCACAATTTTTAATTTAATGTAAGAAATGGTTGAAAATGAAATCTATCTTTTTCAAATTATGTTCACTAACTCTTCAAAAAACTAACTGAAAGGCACAGCGTGAAAAAAGAACAATTACTTGTTGCCAAGAATCGAGTGGAGGTTGAGGATCGTCTGCTCTTCTTCAGCCGAAAACTTTCCCCTCTTTATATCCGGCCTCAAGTAATTAGTCCATCTTAACCTGCAACTCTTCCCACATCTATTCAACCCTGCAAGCCAAAAAAAAAAGGAAAAAAAAAGCCATTTTTTTACATTAAAACAAGCTGAAGTATACTGTAAACAGAACGGAGAACAGAGGAAGAAGACGATACCAGCAAGCTTAGGAAGAGCTCTCCAGCTCCCATGGCCGTGCGTCTGGATGTAATGAACCAACTTCTGGTCTTCTTCTGGAGTCCAAGGCCCCTTCTTGAGGCCATTCTCGTCACAACAAGGAGATCTTCCCATGAGAAGAGAGAGAGAGAGAGAGAGTAATGGTGTTGGAGATGGTAATATGGCTAGTTGGCCATATCCCTTGATTTAGCTGCACTAATTTATACACATNTGAGAGATTAATGGTGTTGGAGATGGTAATATGGCTAGTTGGCCATATCCCTTGATTTAGCTGCACTAATTTATACACACCTAAAGGCTATGCCTGTCATGATATTTTGCAAAGGGGAATTAATTAAGGCTAGAACTTAATTAATGCTGGTTAAAATGTCTAAAATGCCCCCAGATATTGTGATAAGAGTAGTTAATCAAGGTGAAAAGGATCGAGAAGGATGGAGCATTTTTTTTAGGCATAATTAATATATTGATAAATCATCATGTGAGAATAGAATAATGGATTTAATGGATAGCCTGATTGGAAACTGTAAATTCAGTTGCAACTGCACAAAGCAAGCTTATAGGTGAAGATTTTCTTTGTTTCCAAATACACGCTATTATGAGATTGATGGTATATAGTATTAAATTGGTAAGTACTTAGCAGTGCATGCAATATAATACTTGTATTAAGATAATCACTGAAGTTGATACTCGTCTATTAATTGATGAAAACATGTATGGGATAGACATGTTTGGAGTCCTATTAAAATATTGTTATGGGCATCGTTGAAAGACTCATGTGGTTTTGTGAAAATAATGAAAGACCTTTAAGGAAAAATGAGAACAATCTCTCAGAGATTGCCCTGGTATGGCATAAGACGTCAGAGC
This sequence comes from Phalaenopsis hybrid cultivar, assembly GCA_002079205.1. Taxonomy (NCBI): domain Eukaryota; kingdom Viridiplantae; phylum Streptophyta; class Magnoliopsida; order Asparagales; family Orchidaceae; genus Phalaenopsis; species Phalaenopsis hybrid cultivar. Next base: position 254,324 of record JXCR01149071.1, read on the forward strand.
AAGCGAAGAGAATATAGGGTATTAATTTGTGAAGGATTAAATTTCGGATAGTTGATTATATCCTTATTAAGATACCCAAGAATACTCTTGATTAAAAACTTTTATTTGTCTTTCTGGTTCAATATGATGGACATTTTGTTGGAATGGAGAAGCTTTTAGGAAATGACAAAGGCTAAAAAATAACAACTTATGGAAGAAGCTTCACTCTTTACACCTTAACCACTTGACTTGATACAAACTCAAAGACTTCACCCCTATTTATACTAGTGGCACCTCCTAAATTAATACTAGGATTTTGCCAACCACAATCACAATCCAATGGTTACAAACAATTCCACACAATAATTCAACACCTACCACACCTACCACACATACTACACAATAATTTCATACCTACCACATATTCTAGAATAAGCTTCTAGAAATTAAGCTTTATTTAAACAAATAAACCATGTTTTAAATTTCAACACCCCCTCTTAAACTTGATTTTGTGACTCCAAGCAAACTTCTCATTTTAATAAAGTTTCACCTCCTCATCTTAAACTTGATTTTGTGACTCCAAGCAAACTTCTCATTTTAATAAAGTCTTCACTCTTGAGTGGCTTGNCAGTGCATGCAATATAATACTTGTATTAAGATAATCACTGAAGTGGATACTCATCATCTTTCTAGAAAAGAAATATTGTACTATTAATTGGTGAAAACATGTATGGGATAGACATGTTTGGAGTCCTGTTAAAATATTGTTACGGGCATCGTTGAAAGACACATGTGGTTTTGTGAAAATAATGAAAGACCTTTAAGGAAAAATGAGAACAATCTCTCAGAGATTGCCCTGGTATGGCATAAGATGTCAGAGCAAGCGAAGAGAGTATAGGGTATTAATTTATGAAGGATTAAATTTCGGATAGTTGATTATATCCTTGTTAAGATACCCAAGAACACTCTTGATTAAAAACTTTTATTTGTCTTTCTGGTTCAATATGATGGACATTTTGTTGGAATGGAGAAGCTTTTAGGAAATGACAAAGGCTAAAAAATAACAACTTATGGAAGAAGCTTCACTCTTATTTAACACCTTCACTTG
>JXCR01149071.1:263394-285874 GCA_002079205.1 Phalaenopsis hybrid cultivar
TACCTTGCGAATATCCAATCCCTTAGGAGAAATATCTCCACCTTGCGAACATCCTGCCCCTTAGGAGAAAATCTCCACCTTGCGAATATCCAGCCCCTTAGGAGAAAAATATCATGGAGTTTCTTATGCACAAATGTGGGTTGAAGCACTTTTCTTGTTCACGTCAGCACCTCGGCTAAACTCCTGTCCCGTGAGCGAAACCCTTCGCGAAATACCTCTGCGAAATCACTGTTCGCGAATAATCGCGTCTACTCGCTCGCCAGCACCCTACCGAACTCCACCTGTCGCAAACTCCACCTGCGACGAACTTGCAAACTCCGCTGGTCCAATACCACCAAACTCCTCTGTTTGCAAAAGCTTCTGTTCGCGGTAACTGCGCACGAACTCCTGTTCGCAAACTCCACCTCGCCTAATGTCGCGAAGGTTCATGAANGTACAAAGAAGGGAGATACAAGATTTTAGCCAAAAATGTTAGAAAATGTCAATGTGATTGACATAATTTACCGTTTATTACTTTTCACTCCTCTCTAATCTCTCTCTATTTCTTTTGTTTTCTCTCGATATCTCTCTCTCTTTTGTTACAATCTATTCTCTGGGTTGTAATTCACAGACATATCAAAATTCAACATCCTAAATAATGTGGTCAGCGTGAAAAAAATAAAAAGACAAAACATGTTATATTCAAGATAACAATCATATTAAACATGTCAATTTCATTCATACCCCAAAATTTTTGTTGTTCATAAAACTATCATCTTGTAATATCCATTTGTTAAATTTTCACCCAAATATCAAGTTTTACAGAAGCCCCCGTATATATTTTTTTATTTTTTATCAAACTTCCAAAGAATTGATCATGTCGAGTGGCATACTCATGAATTTACCACATAACGGCTACTTTTCTTACCATGTCAATGCCCTCTCTTTACTGATTATCTGACACTACAAAGTGATGTTTGTTTGCCTCCTGGATTTAAGTTNACAGCGTCTGTCCCTATATGATATATGAGCCATACCATAACAAGTTCATGCTGACAAATGGATGGTAACCTATACTTGTGGTCAAATGTCTTCTTTTAATTATTTTCATCCCGGGACAATTTTCCGATGTAAGTTTACACCAAGAGCTCCCAACAAAATTTCTTTTGCAAATTCTGACCTAACCGAACAACTCTTAACTGTAGCATTTACCGTTTAATGCTCATAGGATCCGGAGGCGATCAGAGGGGACCCACAGCACTGTCCATATTCCACGTGGACGAGACTGTTTTCCCACTCTTAACCAACAGCCTCCCGAAGTAGACCCTAATCCTTAATTAACTTAGGTTTATATGTCTCAGTCAACTTAATCNACTTTTTTGGCAATACACCTAGCCAATGTGGGACTATTTGTCCGTGACAAAGAGCTCCCAACAAAATTTCTTTTGCAAATTCTGACCTAACCGAACAACTCTTAACTGTAGCATTTACCGTTTAATGCTCATAGGATCCGGAGGCGATCAGATGGGACCCACAGCACTGTCCATATTCCACGTGGACGAGACTGTTTTCCCACTCTAACCAACAGCCTCCCGAAGTAGACCCTAATCCTTAATTAACTTAGGTTTATATGTCTCAGTCAACTTAATCAATCCCTAATTATGATGTCTACGTCTAAAATAATAGCACCTTCTGATACATATCACTAACGTCACATTGATGGGTATATCACTAGTAATAATTAATAACATGTATACATTATGAAAGGCGAAATAAGTTATGTCCGAAATGGGCAATTATTCTTTTAAAATTTATAAATATTTTTTATATAAATAATAAAAAATAATGATGATTCTGCCCTTGTCGGTAGAAGTTGGTTGAATTATAGTGTACAAAAAAAAAAAAAAAAATCAACGCTTGATCGTAAGGAAATCTAATGATTGAAAGGATAAAAGTAAGAAGAAGNGAATGGGCAATTATTCTTTTAAAATTTATAAATATTTTTTATATAAATAATAATAAATAATGATGATTCTGCCCTTGTCGGTAGAAGTTGGTTGAATTATAGTGTAAAAAAAAAAAAAAAAATCAACGCTTGATCGTAAGGAAATCTAATGATTGAAAGGATAAAAGTAAGAAGAAGATGAGCTCACTGACAGAAGACTATGAAGCTCGCTTATCAGACCAAATGCAGTAGTTCGAGTCAAAGCTGACCGAGTTATTAAGGATAATCATTCAAACAGAAGCAAGATACAAAGATATCCACGCCTAACAACACGAAGAAGTTCGCTCGAGAGAAGATTTATCCTCTTGACACCTCCAATCATACCAGATGTGCCCAAAAGCTCCCTCTTCTATTATCAATTGTCAACATCCCGACTAACTCAACTGACCAAATAGTCTCTGCAGAGCCGAAGCCAATTGAGTTCAGCAGAGCGTTAGCGTCGACTAAGCCCAACTGATCGAACAGGTCATTTCGAGCCTAAGTCATACAAGCTAAGCCGAACAAGCTTGATAGNCGACTAACTCAACTAACCAAATAGTCTCTGCAGAGCCGAAGCCAATTGAGCTTAGCAGAGTGTTAGCGCTGACTAAGCCCAACTGATCGAACAGGTCATTTCGAGCCTAAGTCATACAAGCTAAGCCGAACAAGCTTGATAGCAAACGAGTCTTAGATTCATATATGTAGAATACCTAACTAGAATACTCTAACCCTCATTAAAACAAAGACAAAAATGTAACATCACCATATTATACTCTATTCTATAAATACGAAAATCATNCATATGTAGAATACCTAACTAGAATACTCTATAAAACCCTCATTAAAACAAAGACAAAAATGTAACATCACCATATTATACTCTATTCTATAAATACAAAAATCATATTATGTACAAAGAAGGGAGATACACGATTTTAGCCAAAAATGTTAGAAAATGTCAATGTGATTGAGATAATTTACCATTTATTACTTTTCACTCCTTTATTTCTCTCTTTTTCTCTCGATATATCTCTCTCTTTTGTTACATTCTATTCTCTGGGTTGTAATTCACAGACATATCAAAATTTAACATCCTAAATAATGTGGTCAGCGTGGAAAAAAAATAAAAGACAAAACACATTATATTCAAGAAAACAATCATATTTAAACATGTCAATTTCATTCATACCCCAAAATTTTTGTTCTTCATAAAACTATCATATTGTTATCTCCATTTGTCAAATTTTCACCCAAATATCAAGTTTTACAAAAGCCCCCGCATATTTTTTTTATTTTTTATCGAACTTCCAAAGGATCGATCATGTCGAGTGGCATATTCATGAATTTACTACATAACGGCTACTTTTCTTACTATGTCAATGCCCTCTCTTTACTGATTATCTGACACTACAAAGTGATGTTTGTTTGCCTCCTGGATTTAAGTTAACCAGGCTGTGATGTTAAATCCAAATTTGCGTTTGATATTATTTAGGTTAAATCCAATTAAATCAATGATGAAGTAACTCATTTTCTTGAATACACCTTGAGTTTGGATTCAATAAATCCGTGATTACCGTCATGCCACAAAAATTTGTGGTTTTAGCCGACAGAGAGATTTAAATGCGCCGAATTTGTGTTTGGGCGGATTTACGTTAAAAATCCATACATAAATTCGTCTGTAAATAGCATACCAAACAGTGTTTAAGTTAGACAAATTTCAATTTTTTTCAAATATTTTGAGCCGTGGATCGACTATGATGAAAAGTACTAGGAAATAAAGAAGTATCAAAACTTTCTCAATTCTAGATGAGAAAAAAAAAACAGAGCATTTTAAACTAAGGATTTAAAAACACTAAACCTAACAACCTGTAAACCAACCTCACGTCAAGAAAATAAAACATGTGAAAGAGGGTGTGGATGCACAACATTTGTAGTGCGGCGCAATCCACTTTGTCGTTTGCGAGTCAATTTTTTATGCGAGTAATATTTTCTCCAAGAAAAGAAAGAAAAGCAGCTACTGAAAATAGTATGAATAGCAAACTTGCTAAGCACTCTTGATTAGGTAAAACATATTAAGTGTGGATGATTCGTATGTACAAATAAGTGTATTAGGGGAGTATTCGAGGTGTGATTAGTGTACACATACGAATACTTCATGTAAGATTTCTAGTCCATAAGACCTCCTCTCTCTCCCTCCCTCCCTCCCTGTTGTGTAATCTAATAATAGGAAAAACTTTACTTTTAAGCTTTAGAAAAAATAAAAGCTGCACCACCAAATATCCTATCATTAAAAATGAAATAGTAGAGTATTTGTTATATATATATATATATATTGTTGAACTTAAAAGTGTCCTGGAATCATGCCCAAGGAATAGAACACGTAAAACAAATGAAAGAGAAGATAATGAACAGTAAAAATAAGTGGCTAGAATATTTTCTCATAAAATTGTTCCTTATTTATAGGTATAGGAGACACCTTGAGTACATAATTACATTTAGATCATTTCCTACGTAGAGAAATGTAGGGGAATCATAATCATTTACACAATACATTTAATTAGACTAATAAAAAATTTTCAACTAATGGTGGCATACTTTTTATTCGTCGACCCGTGTTTGTCCGCTAGGCAATAATTGATTGAATCAGGTCAGGATGGTATAAAGGTTTTTCCGTTGGACGTTCCTATAACTCTTTGATTTCTGTTTTGCTCGTCTCGTTCGCCGAATGATAAGATCTCTTTCGTTTGGCTCACCCCGTGGATATCTTTCGTTCAACCTCCTCGTTGGTCAGCCGACCAACTAGGCGAACGATTTAACAGAGCTTTATGAAGATCTCCAAGCTTTGGCATTAATCTCATTGATTATTTAATCTTATTTGTTGATTGACTCTTATCACATCTTGACAAGGGGGCTTACTTCTCATGCTTCGCTCCTACCCAAAATCATTGAGGAAGGCATTCAGCCAGAACATTAAAAAAATGACAACATAAATCCAATTCCTCCTCCTTACAATCAGCAAAAATGACATCTTTTTAAATCCTACAGGTTCTGTGGGAGAAAGTGGGCGAAAAATGGAAGTTTTCTTCACCACGATCCCATCGTTACCTTCCTGGCAATTTCAGAACTCTTGCAGTTCTATCATAATCGAGCAGAAACTTCATGAACCTAATGGGGCTAGGACTTTTAACGGTGGGATGCTAATTTTGTTTATATTTGAATATTTTTTATATTGAGAAAGTAAATTATAAAGTTTAGGTGTTAGATATATAATTCTAATGAATTTGAGTGCTATGCATGTAAATCCCTCCATTATTAATTAAAACATCTAAGAAGAAAGGCGGACAAATACATGGCTTTTGAATTTTCATATTTAAAGAACAGTTAATCTGTATTTTAACCATTTCAATGAAAAGAAAAGGCAAACTTGTTGGCTCATTTACTAGGAGTTGGACCATGAAAGTCTGGTAGGTATGACTTAATTTTGGCCTCACATTAATACTTTTTTTTTCAGAGGGTTGACTGAGTGTTCATTATACAGCTATGTTCGAGGTTTAAGTCTCTAAAACAGTTGCATAAACACAGATAAAAAGTTAACAACTATTAAGGTATATATAAAAAATGAACGGATTAACAATAAGAAAATGATTAGGAGTATCTTGTGATTAAGTACCGTGTCGTGCAAGTTTGGAGATAAAAAACTTCCAGATCATCACTAAAGTGACGCTTCACACATATAGCCAAGTAATCCTCTAAGGCCAATAATGAAGTTTATGCACTCCTTTGGTTTATGCGGTAGGCATAATATTATGTGTTTAATAGAACCTTACCTTGTTCAAACAAGTCCCGAACAAAGTGGTACTTGACATCAATGTGTTTAGTATGAGCATGATGAACTGGATTTGTGACCAAGAATATCGCATGATCGTCACAGAATACCGTCGGAGACTCATGATCAACTCCTAAGTCATCCAATAGGCCCTGCATCCATATTGCTTCTTTCATCGCCTCCATAACTGTCATGTACTCAATTTCAGTAGTAGAATGTAGAAATAACCTCCAATTGACTGGACCACCTTCCAATGTGAATAAATATCCCGTCGTAGATCTTCGCCTATCAATATCACTATTGAAATATATACTTGATTTTAGTTGTTTAAATAAAGCACAATAAGAGCCTAATTCTAGAATGTGTGGTAGATATGAAATTATTGTGTGGTAGGTATGAAATTATTTGTAACCATTAGACTAGAATTGTAGTGCCACTAGTATAAATAGGGGTGGAGACTTTGAGTTTGTATCAATCAAAGTAAAAGTGATAAATAGAAGTGAAGCTTCTTTCATAAATTTTTAACCTTTGTCTAATTCTAAAAGCTTCTCCATTCCAACAAAGTGGTATTAGACGGAGGTACAGTCCAGCGGCTGGAAAAGCGCCACACGTTGAGCGGCGTTCGGTGCGCCCCTGCTGGCCCCTGAAAATCTGGAGGGTTGAGTGTCATCCACGCTCGGTCATACTCATGATCGCATTAGTTCTCCAAGGTGAACAACCAAGGATCGAGCAAGCAAGAGAAAAACCCACTACTTCACAAACAACATTGACTACAAGTACTCAAAGTGACTCATCGTCATCAACTTCAAGAGAAAATTCAAGTGAAAGAGTACCACACTTCAGAAGATTACAAGATCTTATGAGGTAACTATGAATCAAGATAATTTTACTCTTTTTTATCTCTTTGCCCACTGTGAGCCCTTGGATTTCCTAGAAGTCATACAAAGCAAGAAGTGGAAGGATAGAATGGATGAAGAAATCATGGCAATCGAAAAGAACGACACATGAGAGCTAGCTTCACTTCCTAAAGAGCATAAGGCAATTGATGTGAAGTGGGTGGACAAAGCAAATAAGATTTCTAAAGGAGAAGTTGAAAGATATAAGGCAAGATTGGTGGCAAAAGACTATAGTCAAAGAGAAGACATCAACTACGATGAGGTATTTGCCCTTGTTTCTTGATTAGAAGCTATTAGACTAATCATCTCTTTGGCTCAAAATAAGTGGAGAATACATCAAATGGATGTAAAATCTGCCTTCTTGAATGAAATACTTGAAGAAAAAGTTTACATTCAGCAGCCATCAGGATATGAAGTCAAAGGACAAGAAGACAATGTTCTAAAGCTAAAAAAGGCTCTCTACGGACTGAAGCAAGCACCAAGAGTATGGAATAGCTGAATAGACAAGTATCTACAAGAGAAATGCTTTATGAAGTGTCCTTATGAGCATGCTCTTTACAACAAGAATGAGGATGAAAACGTCTTGATTGTTTGTTGTTGATGACTTGATCTTCGCTAGAAACAATCCAAGCGTGTTTGAAAAGTTCAAAGAAGCGATGACAAAGGACTTCGAAATGACAGATATTAGGCTCATGGCATACTACCTTGGCATTGAAGTCAAGCAAATGGAAGATGTGATTTTCATCTCTCAAAAAGGTTATGTAAGGGAGATATTGAAGAAATTCAAGATGGATAATAACTAACCTATAAAAACCCCTGTAAAATGTAGAGTCAAGCTATCAAAGTATGACGAGGGAAAAATAATTGATCCAACGGCTTTTAAGAGTTTGGTTGGAATTTTGCGCTACTTGACATGCATAAGGTTTGATATTTTTTATGTTGTTGGATTTGTCAGTCGCTACATGAAGACTTTGACTGCTACCCACCTGAAGATCATTAAAAGAATTATGTGTTATATCAAATAAACAATTGATTTTGGCCTACTTTACTCATCATCTGACAATTTCAAGCTTCTAGGATATAACGACAGTGATTGGGTTGGAGACATGGATGATAGAAATAGTACTACAAGCATCATAGGAGACACTACTTTCACTTGGATGTCAAAGAAACAACCAATTGTCACTCTTTCTACTTGTGAAGCAGAATACGTGGCTGCAAACTAATGTGTTTGCCATGCAATTTGCCTTTGAAACCTATTAAAGGAGTTAAGTTTACCACAAGAAGAGGTGATCAAGATTTGTATTGATAACAAGTACGCAATAACACCAACAAAGAATCCAGTTTTCCNTAACTAGGCGAACGACTTAACAGAGCTTTATGAAGATCTCCAAGCTTTGGCATTAATCTCATTGGTTATTCAATCTTATTTGTTGATCGACTCTTATCACATATTGACAAGGGGGCTTACTTCTCATGCTTCGCTCCTTCCCAAAATCATTGAGGAAGGCATTCAGCCAGAACATTAAAAAAATGACAACATAAATCCCATTCCTCCTCCTTACAATCAGCAAAAATGACATCTTTTTAAATCCTACAGGTTCTGTGGGAGAAAGTGGGCGAAAAATGGAAGTTTTCTTCACCACGATCCCATCGTTACCTTCCTGGCAATTTCAGAACTCTTGCAGTTCTATCATGATCGAGCAGCAGTGAAACTTCATGAACCTAATTGGGCTAGGACTTTTAACGGTGGGATGTTAATTTTGTTTTTATTTGAATATTTTTTATATTGAGAAAGTAAATTATAAAGTTTAGGTGTTAGATATATAATTCTAATGAATTTGAGTGCTATGCATGTAAATCCCTCCATTATTAATTAAAACATCTAAGAAGAAAGGCGGACAAATACATGGCTTTTGAATTTTCATATTTAAAGAACAGTTAATCTGTATTTTAACCATTTCAATGAAAAGAAAAGGCAAACTTGTTGGCTCATTTACTAGGAGTTGGACCATGAAAGTCTGGTAGGTATGACTTAATTTTGGCCTCACATTAATACGTTTTTTTTCAGAGGGTTGACTGAGTGTTCATTATACAGCTATGTTCGAGGTTTAAGTCTCTAAAACAGTTGCATAAACACAGATAAAAAGTTAACAACTATTAAGGTATATATAAAAAATGAACGGATTAACAATAAGAAAATGATTAGTAGTATCTTGTGATTAAGTACCGTGTCGTGCAAGTTTGGAGATAAAAAACTTCCAGATCATCACTGAAGTGACGCTTCACACATATAGCCAAGTAATCCTCTAAGGCCAATAATGAAGTTTATGCACTCCTTTGGTTTATGCGGTAGGCATAATATTATGTGTTTAATAGAACCTTACCTTGTTCAAACAAGTCCCGAACAAAGTGGTACTTGACATCAATGTGTTTAGTATGAGCATGATGAACTGGATTTGTGACCAAGAATATCGCATGATCGTCACAGAATACCGTCGGAGACTCATGATCAACTCCTAAGTCATCCAATAGGCCCTGCATCCATATTGCTTCTTTCATCGCCTCCATAACTGTCATGTACTCAATTTCAGTAGTAGAATGTAGAAATAACCTCCAATTGACTGGACCACCTTCCAATGTGAATAAATATCCCGTCGTAGATCTTCGCCTATCAATATCACTATTGAAATATATACTTGATTTTAGTTGTTTAAATAAAGCCCAATAAGAGCCTAATTCTAGAATGTGTGGTAGATATGAAATTATTGTGTGGTAGGTATGAAATTATTTGTAACCATTAGACTAGAATTGTAGTGCCACTAGTATAAATAGGGGTGGAGACTTTGAGTTTGTATCAATCCAAGTAAAAGTGATAAATAGAAGTGAAGCTTCTTTCATAAATTTTTAACCTTTGTCTAATTCTAAAAGCTTCTCCATTCCAACAAAGTGGTATTAGACGGAGGTACAGTCCAGCGGCTGGAAAAGCGCCACACGTTGAGCGGCGTTCGGTGCGCCCCTGCTGGCCCCTGAAAATCTGGAGGGTTGAGTGTCATCCACGCTCGGTCATACTCATGATCGCATTAGTTCTCCAAGGTGAACAACCAAGGATCGAGCAAGCAAGAGAAAAACCCACTACTTCACAAACAACATTGACTACAAGTACTCAAAGTGACTCATCGTCATCAACTTCAAGAGAAAATTCAAGTGAAAGAGTACCACACTTCAGAAGATTACAAGATCTTATGAGGTAACTATGAATCAAGATAATTTTACTCTTTTTTATCTCTTTGCCCACTGTGAGCCCTTGGATTTCCTAGAAGTCATACAAAGCAAGAAGTGGAAAGATAGAATGGATGAAGAAATCATGGCAATCGAAAAGAACGACACATGAGAGCTAGCTTCACTTCCTAAAGAGCATAAGACAATTGATACGAAGTGGGTGGACAAAGCAAATAAGAATTCTAAAGGAGAAGTTGAAAGATACAAGACAAGATTGGTGGCAAAATGCTGTAGTCAAAGAGAAGACATCAACTACGATGAGGTATTTGCCCTTGTTGCTTGATTAGAAGCTATTAGACTAATCATCTCTTTGGCTCAAAATAAGTGGAGAATACATCAAATGGATGTAAAATCTGCCTTCTTGAATGAAACACTTGAAGAAAAAGTTTACATTCAACAGCCATCAGGATATGAAGTCAAAGGACAAGAAGACAATGTTCTAAAGCTAAAAAAGGCTCTCTACGGACTGAAGCAAGCACCAAGAGTATGGAATAGCTGAATAGACAAGTATCTACAAGAGAAATGCTTTATGAAGTGTCCTTATGAGCATGCTCTTTACAACAAGAATGAGGATGAAAACGTCTTGATTGTTTGTTGTCGATGACTTGATCTTCGCCGGAAACAATCCAAGCGTGTTTGAAAAGTTCAAAGAAGCGATGACAAAGGACTTTGAAATGACAGATATTAGGCTCATGGCATACTACCTTAGCATTGAAGTCAAGCAAATGGAAGATGTGATTTTCATCTCTCAAGAATGTTATGTAAGGGAGATATTGAAGAAATTTAAGATGGATAATAGCTAACCTATAAAAACCCCTGTAAAATGTTGAGTCAAGCTATCAAAGTATGACGAGGGAAAAATAATTGATCCAACGACTTTTAAGAGTTTGGTTAGAATTTTGTGCTACTTGACATGCATAAGGTTTGATACTCTTTATGCTGTTGGATTTGTCAGTCGCTACATGAAGCTTCGACTGCTACCCACCTGAAGACCATTAAAAGAATTATGTGTTATATCAAATGAAAAATTGATTTTGGCATACTTTACTCATCATCTGACAATTTCAAGCTTCTAGGATATAGCGACAGTGATTGGGTTGGAGACATGGATGATAGAAATAGTACTACAAGCATCATAGGAGACACTACTTTAACTTGGATGTCAAAGAAACAACAAATTGTCACTCTTTCTACTTGCGAAGCAGAGTACATGGCTGCAACCTAATATGTTTGCCATGCAATTTGCCTTTGAAACCTATTAAAGGAGTTAAGTTTAGCACAAGAAGAGGTGATCAAGATTTGTATTGATAACAAGTACGCAATAACACCAACAAAGAATCCAGTTTTCCATGATAGAAGTAAGCATATTGATATGTGTTATCACTACATCAGAGAATGCATCGAAAGAAAGGAGATACAAGTGCAGTACGTGAAATCTCAAGATCAAGTTGCAGATATTTTTACCAAGCCACTCAAGAGTAAAGACTTTATTAAAATGAGAAGTTTGCTTGGAGTCACAAAATCAAGTTTAAGAGGGGGTGTTGAAATATAAACTTGATTTTAATTGTTTAAATAAAATCCAATAAGAGCCTAATTATAGAATGTGTGATATGTATGAAATTATTGTGTAATAAGTGTGGTAGGTATAAAATTATTAGTAACCATTAGATTAGACTTGTAGTGTTACTAGTATAAATAGAGATGAAGTTTTTGAGTTTGTATCAAGCCAAGTAAAGGTGATAAATAGAAGTGAAGCTTCTTTCATAAATTTTTAACATTTGTCAAATCCTAAAAGTTTCTTCATTCCAACAACCTTCATAATCTGAATCAGTGTGGCCTATGCACAGATCTGCGTTGGATGATTGTCTCTCAATTACCAAGCCAACATCAATTGTACTCTTCAAATACCTCAGAATACTCTTCACAATCTGTCAATAACCCCATTCTAGTCCATGCATGAAGCTGCTTACAACACTAACTACTTGTGTAATATCTTATATAGTACAAATCATGACTTACATAAGACTGCCCAATGCATTATCATAAAGAGTCGATCACATATTTTTCTTTTCTTGATTATTTTCAGGACATTGGTCTGAACTCAACTGAAAGTGAGATGTAATGGGTAGACTCACTGCTTTGCTGGAGTCATCAACCCTAAATTTCTTCAGCACCTTCCAACATAAGTTTCTTGTGCAAGCCAAACCTTTCCAGCTAACTTCTCCCTTAGAATCTCAATGTCAAAAATTCTGCGAGCTTCACCCAACTCATTCATTTCAAAATATTTGGAGAGTTGATCCTTCATTCTACAGCCTCAATCTGACTGACATATGCAATCATCATATAGAAGCATGTAAATAAACTCACCATTGACCAACTTCTTGAAATATGCAAAATAATTATGCTGACTCCTCGTGTACTCTTGTCTTCCCTTGAACTGATCAAATTTTTTATTCAATTTCCATGTTGATTGCTTTATCCCATACAAAGAATTGTTTAGTTTTCAAACCATGCCTTTTGATGCTCCATATCCAGACAGCTACGACATATAGATCTCTTCTAGCAATTCTCTGTGTAGGAATACAGTTTTCACATCTAGCTGTTCCATCTTTGCAAGCTCCTTGTCCCTTCGACGGAACTCATGATTCAACGGTGTCATAGTCACTTCATCATAATTCAAGACCTCATTGTCATGAATGAGCATCATCATGAAGTTTTCATACTCATACGGGAGCAAATTTAACAAAAAAAAGTGTGTTATTTTCATCTCCAACCTCATCATCCAAATTTAACAGATCTGCCAACAACTTGGTGAAGTCATTCAAGTGTTCATCAATAATAATCCTCTGTCTCATTTGAAATCTTTGGAGTCGACACTTCATATGGAGACGGTTCTCTATACTCTTCATGAAAAATTTGTTCTTCAACATCCTCCATAATATCCCTGCAGAAGTCTCCATCATCTCCCCATATTTGATTTCCTGGGTCAAGCAATTTCGGATCAAACTACAAACACTCATGTTCATCTTTAACTAATTTCTCTCTGACATCTCTTCAAGATAGTCATTGCTATTCAAGCTTTCCTACAGATTCAAAGAACACAATGCATCTATCACCTCGCATCGCCACATGCCAAAGTTTCATTTGTCTACAAATTTCGTCACATCGATTTCAACGGAATGCATAACCACTCGATGAATAGATTGTTCTACAGCCATAGCGAATGTTCAAGAATTTGATATTATGCTATCAATTATTTTGTCACTATTACAATCTTTTTTCCTCAAAAAAATTCTTCTAGCAAAATAACTGAGAAAAAAAAAAAGAAAATCTTTTTTTCTTTCATTTTCCTTTTCTTTAACAAAAATTTATTTCCGTTTTAAGAAAAAAAAAAACTTCAATTTTTCTTAAAAAACAAAGTCTCAACAACTTTCCCCGTTTTGGTGACGAAAGGAGCNGAAAATCTTTTTTTCTTTCATTTTCCTTTTCTTTAACAAAAATTTATTTCCGTTTTAAGAAAAAAAAAACTTCAATTTTTCTTAAAAAACAAAGTCTCAACAACTTTCCCCGTTTTGGTGACGAAAGGAGCTTTCCTTGTTAAAGCTTCCGAAATATTGTTTTCCTGAGGAGCCTCCGTCCCAAAGGCGCAGCTGTTAAAACTTTTCAATTGGATTCTACTGTCCCAGCGCGATTCCTTCTTGGATAACAGGGAAAGATTTCTTTTTTTTCCTTTTTTACGAGAATCAAAGCAAGCCTTCCACGCTATCATGCCGAACCGCAACCCCTTCCACCTAGCTGCTTGTTGCATTTGGGCCTCACTAGACATCGCCGAAGCCTTGCTCCCATCATGAAATTAGAGTTCTGATACCAATTATTAATGTGGTTAGGCGTTGATCAATTCGCCCACGTTCACCGAAAAGGAGATTTCTCTAGTACCAGATGAAGAGAAACAACAAACATCTTAGAATTACATCATAACTTTTCCAACTATACTACTCTTATAAGCTCTAAGACTTTTTCATAGATGAGGCTTAGATCATATAAAGAAAGAAACAAAAAAAAAAAAGGAAACAAATCAAATAAAATAAACCCATAAAATAAAAATTGGAAATACAACAATTTTGATTTTGCACTGTATCGAGCTTGATTCAATTTCGAGCCAGCTCAACTCAAAAATGAATATAACAAGACACGGGCTAATTTCAAGCCGCACTAAATTTATTCGAGCCAATCTCAAGTTGGCCTTAGCTTGGCTCAAAATCAGATCTTTACTAATCCTGCTTAAATTCAAAATTATATGAAGCTGAAGCTGAGGTTTATGGTTTAGAGTTATGTAGTAGTGGGGCACTTGCATACATACAATCTAATTCCCATGTATTTACATATCAAACACCTAAACTTTACCTTCTACATTTGTGCCACCCACATCTTACAAATCACATAAAAAATACTACTATCATGACACTGAAAAATGTAAAATGCAACATAGAAATTAAAATTTAGGAGTTAGATATGTAAACACATAAGAAATGAATAGTATTCATGTAAATCTTTCAAAAAATTTAACATGAGAAAACTCTTATCANAGCTGGAAAAGTGCCGCACGTTGAGCGGCGTTCGGTGCGCCCCTGGTGGCCCCTGAAAATCTGGAGGGTCGAGTGTCGTCCACGCTCGGTCATACTCATAACCGCATTAGTTCTCCAAGGTGAACAACCAAGAATCGAGCAAGCAAGAGAAAAGCCTACTACTTCACAAACAACATTGACTACAAGTACTCAAAGTGACTCATCGTCATCAACTTCAAGAGAAAATTCAAGTGAAAGAGTACCACACTTCAGAAGATTACAAGATCTTATGAGGTAACTATGAATCAAGATAATTTTACTCTTTTTTATCTCTTTGCCCACTGTGAGCCATTGGATTTCCTAGAAGTCATACAAAGCAAGAAGTGGAAAGATAGAATGGATGAAGAAATCATGGCAATCGAAAAGAACGACACATGAGAGCTAGCTTCACTTCCTAAAGAGCATAAGACAATTGATACGAAGTGGGTGGACAAAGCAAATAAGAATTCTAAAGGAGAAGTTGAAAGATACAAGACAAGATTGGTGGCAAAATGCTGTAGTCAAAGAGAAGACATCAACTACGATGAGGTATTTGCCCTTGTTGCTTGATTAGAAGCTATTAGACTAATCATCTCTTTGGCTCAAAATAAGTGGAGAATACATCAAATGGATGTAAAATCTGCCTTCTTGAATGAAACACTTGAAGAAAAAGTTTACATTCAACAGCCATCAGGATATGAAGTCAAAGGACAAGAAGACAATGTTCTAAAGCTAAAAAAGGCTCTCTACGGACTGAAGCAAGCACCAAGAGTATGGAATAGCTGAATAGACAAGTATCTACAAGAGAAATGCTTTATGAAGTGTCCTTATGAGCATGCTCTTTACAACAAGAATGAGGATGAAAACGTCTTGATTGTTTGTTGTCGATGACTTGATCTTCGCCGGAAACAATCCAAGCGTGTTTGAAAAGTTCAAAGAAGCGATGACAAAGGACTTTGAAATGACAGATATTAGGCTCATGGCATACTACCTTAGCATTGAAGTCAAGCAAATGGAAGATGTGATTTTCATCTCTCAAGAATGTTATGTAAGGGAGATATTGAAGAAATTTAAGATGGATAATAGCTAACCTATAAAAACCCCTGTAAAATGTTGAGTCAAGCTATCAAAGTATGACGAGGGAAAAATAATTGATCCAACGACTTTTAAGAGTTTGGTTAGAATTTTGTGCTACTTGACATGCATAAGGTTTGATACTCTTTATGCTGTTGGATTTGTCAGTCGCTACATGAAGCTTCGACTGCTACCCACCTGAAGACCATTAAAAGAATTATGTGTTATATCAAATGAAAAATTGATTTTGGCATACTTTACTCATCATCTGACAATTTCAAGCTTCTAGGATATAGCGACAGTGATTGGGTTGGAGACATGGATGATAGAAATAGTACTACAAGCATCATAGGAGACACTACTTTAACTTGGATGTCAAAGAAACAACAAATTGTCACTCTTTCTACTTGCGAAGCAGAGTACATGGCTGCAACCTAATATGTTTGCCATGCAATTTGCCTTTGAAACCTATTAAAGGAGTTAAGTTTAGCACAAGAAGAGGTGATCAAGATTTGTATTGATAACAAGTACGCAATAACACCAACAAAGAATCCAGTTTTCCATGATAGAAGTAAGCATATTGATATGTGTTATCACTACATCAGAGAATGCATCGAAAGAAAGGAGATACAAGTGCAGTACGTGAAATCTCAAGATCAAGTTGCAGATATTTTTACCAAGCCACTCAAGAGTAAAGACTTTATTAAAATGAGAAGTTTGCTTGGAGTCACAAAATCAAGTTTAAGAGGGGGTGTTGAAATATAAACTTGATTTTAATTGTTTAAATAAAATCCAATAAGAGCCTAATTATAGAATGTGTGATATGTATGAAATTATTGTGTAATAAGTGTGGTAGGTATAAAATTATTAGTAACCATTAGATTAGACTTGTAGTGTTACTAGTATAAATAGAGATGAAGTTTTTGAGTTTGTATCAAGCCAAGTAAAGGTGATAAATAGAAGTGAAGCTTCTTTCATAAATTTTTAACATTTGTCAAATCCTAAAAGTTTCTTCATTCCAACAACCTTCATAATCTGAATCAGTGTGGCCTATGCACAGATCTGCGTTGGATGATTGTCTCTCAATTACCAAGCCAACATCAATTGTACTCTTCAAATACCTCAGAATACTCTTCACAATCTGTCAATAACCCCTTTCTAGTCCATGCATGAAGCCGCTTACAACACTAACTACTTGTGTAATATCTTATATAGTCAAATCATGACATACATAAGACTGCCTAATGCATTATCATAAAGAGTCGATCACATATTTTTCTTTTCTTGATTATTTTCAGGACATTGGTCTGAACTCAACTGAAAGTGAGATGTAATGGGTAGACTCACTGCTTTGCTGGAGTCATCAACCCTAAATTTCTTCAGCACCTTCCAACATAAGTTTCTTGTGCAAGCCAAACCTTTCCAGCTAACTTCTCCCTTAGAATCTCAATGTCAAAAATTCTGCGAGCTTCACCCAACTCATTCATTTCAAAATATTTGGAGAGTTGATCCTTCATTCTACAGCCTCAATCTGACTGACATATGCAATCATCATATAGAAGCATGTAAATAAACTCACCATTGACCAACTTCTTGAAATATGCAAAATGATTATGCTGACTCCTCGTGTACTCTTGTCTTCCCTTGAACTGATCAAATTTTTTATTCAATTTCCATGTTGATTGCTTTATCCCATACAAAGAATTGTTTAGTTTTCAAACCATGCCTTTTGATGCTCCATATCCAGACAGCTACGACATATAGATCTCTTCTAGCAATTCTCTGTGTAGGAATACAGTTTTCACATCTAGCTGTTCCATCTTTGCAAGCTCCTTGTCCCTTCGACGGAACTCATGATTCAACGGTGTCATAGTCACTTCATCATAATTCAAGACCTCATTGTCATGAATGAGCATCATCATGAAGTTTTCATACTCATACGGGAGCAAATTTAACAAAAAAAAAGTGTGTTATTTTCATCTCCAACCTCATCATCCAAATTTAACAGATCTGCCAACAATTTAGTGAAGTCATTCAAGTGTTCATCAATAATAATCCCCTGTCTCATTTGAAATATTTAGAGTCGACACTTCATATGGAGACGGTTCTCTATACTCTTCATGAAAAATTTGTTCTTCAACATCCTCCACAATATCCCTGCAGAAGTCTCCATCATCTCCCCATATTTGATTTCCTGGGTCAAGTAATTTCGGATCAAGCTACAAACACTCATGTTCATCTTTAACTAATTTCTCTCTGACATCTCTTCAGGATAGTCATTGCTATTCAAGCTTTCCTACAGATTCAAAGAACACAATGCATCTATCACCTCGCATCGCCACATACCAAAGTTTTATTTGTCTACAAATTTCGTCACATCGATTTCAACATAATGCATAACCACTTGATGAATAGATTATTCTACAGCCATAGCGAATGTTCAAGAATTTGATATTATGCTATCAATTATTTTTGTCACTATTACAATCTTTTTTCCTCAAAAAAATTCTTCTAGCAAAATAACTGNTTAAATCCAAATTTGAATATGAGGCTATAAAGATTATCATTTTATATGGCCGTAAACCATACAGCAATAAAGACAACAATAAGACTTTATCCTACTAAATAAGGTCGGCCACATGAATCCTTTTTTCTCCATTTTGTCCTAGTGAATGTCATATATTTAGTTAATTATGATAAAACAAGATCACTTTTTATACAACTTGCCCAAACCTTTTTAGGTCTACTTCTACCTTTCTTAACGTAAGTCGAATCTAGAACATCTATTCTTTTAACTAGATCATCAGATGGTCGATGTTTAATGTGACCAAACCTTTTGTTAGTGTAGCTACACCAACTCGTTCATGGATATATACATTTCGCATTGACTCTTAAGTGTAAAACCACTCATCCACCTAAGCATTCTCATCTCANGAAGGGAGATTTCGCTAGTACCAGATGGAGAAACAACAAACATCTTAGAATTACATCATAACTTTTCCAACTATACTACTCTTATAAGCTCTAAGACTTTTTCATAGATGAGACTTAGATCATATAAAGAGAGAAACCAAAAAAAAAGAAACAAATCAAATAAAATAAACCCATAAAATAAAAACTGGAAATAAACAATTTTGATTTTGCGCTGTATTGAGCTTCATTCAATTTAGAGCCAGCTCAACTCAAAAACGAATATAACAAGCCACGGGCTAATTTCGAGCTGCACTAAATTTATTCAAGCCAATCTCAAGTTGGTCTTAGCTCGGCTCAAAATCAGATCTTTAATAATCCTGCTTAAATTCAAAATTATATGAAGCTGAAGCTGAGGTTTATGGTTTAGAGTTATGTAGTAGTGGGGCACTTGCATACATACAATCTAATTCCCATGTATTTACATATCAAACACCTAAACTTTACCTTCTACATTTGTGCCACCCACATCTTACAAATCACATCAAAAATACTACTATCATGACACTTAAAAATGTAAAATGCAACATAGAAATTAAATTTTAGGAGTTAGATGTGTAAACACATAAGAAATGAATAGTATTCATGTAAATCTTTCAAAAAATTTAACATGAG
Source organism: Phalaenopsis hybrid cultivar (assembly GCA_002079205.1). Lineage (NCBI taxonomy): Eukaryota > Viridiplantae > Streptophyta > Magnoliopsida > Asparagales > Orchidaceae > Phalaenopsis > Phalaenopsis hybrid cultivar. The sequence continues at coordinate 282,625 of JXCR01149071.1, forward strand.
AAAACTCTTATCANTAGATAATTTACCTCTTTTTATATACATACATTTACCTCATTAAGTATTCATATGTAACACTTATATTTAATCTTGATTCTTAGCCTCCTTTACAAAAGGATGAATTCACATTCTAATTTTAAAATTCATTAATCCTTTTTATGTGGCTGCATATTCAAAAAAAGGTTATGTGAATTTTATTAATTTACTATTTTAAATATCAAGTNATACAGATAAAAATGCCCGATTCATAACTGGGCTACTAATCGCTCGTAACAAATTTAAAATAATAATAAACCATTAAAAAAATAAATAAAATAGAACAAAACATAGCAAATGACGACATATCAACACAATTTACAGAAACACGTTGATAACTGGGCCATAGATTTCAATATCTCTATTTGTTGCCGACAAAAATGTCAGCTTCCTAATGGTGCACGACGGCCTCATTGAACAGCAAGCACACGCCAGAGTTTCTGATGAAGACTTCAGCTGTAAGAAAAAAAAAATTGTTAGTAAATCTCACAATCATTAGATTTATCTTAAGAGATGAGATAATATAGGTTTTTATTTCTTTCTTAAATATTATATTATATTAATCTCAAAATAAATTTAGGGGCATTTACATAACACTCTGTAAACCGTGAAGCTCAATACAGTAAAACTGAGGAAACATTAGAAACAAACAGAGAAGAAGGAATAAGATACTTGAGCATTTCATTTTCCTCAACAGTACAAGAGATATATAGCTTCATATTCTTCTGCCATTCGGTTGTTGTGATGAGTGAATTTGTTTGGGGNGTCAATTAGTATTTGAAGTTCACAGAAAAAAATAAACAATTAAAAAAAAGTTTGATTATGAATAATTAATTAATTAATTAGGATTGATTAATTAATCTAGTTTGATTGAATTCAAGCTTAATTCAACAAATGCTCAACTGATCACGAGCCACTTGTTGAGCCAAAGCCCGAGCAAGCTCATGAATCAGCATGGCTCAGTTACACCCCTTATTTAATCTGAGTTAATTCAAACATAACAACTGTCATTATAATTTCAAATAAATAGAATACCTCCATTAGAAAAGAGGAGTGGTCAAAATCCTAACTGACCATTCCAAAATAGAAGTTGTCTTCATCTTCATCAATTCCAAACATGTTCAAGCTGGCAAATAGTTGGAGATTGTTTTTATGCATTTATAGAAAATTATATGTTCAAGAATCATACATGCATTTCTTATCAAATCAATAGACATTACCTAAACTAAGCATGTATTGAAAATAATCAAGATGCATAATGAAGAATGTATCATGCTAAATATTATTGATGATTCAAAGATATTGCAGATAATACGATATAACATTATAGTCATTTAATTGGAACTCAATTTGATATTAATCAATTTCCAAATTGAGTTAGTTTATACTGAAGGTTTATTTATTACATGTGGAGTTCAATTTTCTCATGCATATTGCTTTCAAATTCACAAGTACGATTTTGATAGAATATGACAAGGACAGTTGTTATACTCGAGCATAAATTCAGACTTTATTCCAAAAAAAATAAACGATAGGTTTACCAATATGAGATTTTGGCTAATAGTGAAGATGTGGCAAGAGTCCAATGATGAAAGAATCAGACGATTTTGGTGAGGATTTTGTCACTATCATGATTCATGAAGTTTGGGAACTTTTGGATAACTAAGAGTTGGAGATTGTATGCCTCACACCGAAGAAGAGCATTGCCTTCAACAAATGCTATGAAAAAACTCCAATTGGAATCATAAAAGCTTGATCAAACATGTATAGAAACGGTCAACAATTCATGTCCTTCTACAAAGCTAAAACCCAATGAAGTCATTGATGATCTCAATGAGGAGATGATGAAATGAGAATAAACTGGAGAATATAATTGTTTTGCCTTGAATCTTGAAACCAATGAGACCAATGCAAAGAGAGGATGTGATGGAAACCAATTAAAATCTCAAAAGAAAAAACCATCTAAAGTTTACAGTGGTGCTAGCTGAAGATGTGGCAAAATTGGCCATATGAAAAGGGATAGTCCATATAGGAAGGATGGACAAAGTTTAGATCAGATTAATGAATATCTGAATATTACTATTAATGATATCATATGTGAAGAATATTATTGTAGGCTCTTATGAAAAACCCTTTTGTAAGTTTTAATAAAATTTTAATCAACATAAACATAAATTTTAAAGAAATTTTCCTCAAAAATTAAAATTACATGGTCATAGGCTCAAACTTTCTGAAGTAAATACACTCCTTTTGTGTTTATGTGAAAATATAGATGTCATATTAAGGTTTCTATACTTTTTCATAAATGTGAATCTTTATGAGCATCAAGCCTTACTAATTCATTAATTATGCTATGATCAAACTTACTGGCATATGGTTAAAAGACTTCACAGTAAGAGTAGATAACTATATGTCATTTATGTTTGATGAGGTACACTAGTTCTATGTATGCTACTTGATGCAAAACTTCTAAACTCATGTAGCAATTATTCTAATTTAGCTTAGCCAAATTAAAGGTAGTATTATTCCAAACAGTTGGTCCAGTTAAGTAATTGATTAAATTAATTTGTATGTCTTCTATTTCTCTAATAATATCTCCTTATGTTGCAAGAAGGGTAAGCCCTATATTTTAGGTAGCAAACCTAACCAATATATCCATGTTTCTTCCTTGATTTAAATCACTAATTTCCTCTACAAGATGTAATTCATCTTTTATTACAAAGAGTCTCTGCTTGGGCTAGGTCTATTACTTTCAAAACTAGTAGATTTAAAATGTAATGACCTAAAATAATAAATCCATTAACTTGCAATCAAATTATGACTTCCTTTCCTAGAATTCCTTACCATCACCCCCAAACCCTTAAGAGTCCAAACTCTATATGGATAAATGTATAGACAGATAAATTTACCTCTTTTTATATACATACATTTACCTCAATAAAGAATTCATATGTAACACTTATATTTAATCTTGATTCTTAGCCTCCTTTACAAAAGGATGAATTCACATTCTAATTTTAAAATTCATTAATCATTTCTATGTGGCTGCATATTCAAAAAAAGGTTATGTGAATTTTATTAATTTACTATTTTAAATATCAAGTAAAACATAAGAAATTTATTTTTTCTTATATATTGTAATATACGATATTTATATTAATTTGAGTTGTACTCTCTCTCTCTCTCTCTCTCTCTCTCTCTCTCTCTCTCTCTCTCT